>VMBQ01005337.1:45047-55974 GCA_007657795.1 Dreissena rostriformis | reverse complement strand
GACTCGGGGAAACACAATCGCTATATTATGCGCAAAAGATAATCGGCCAATCCCAGATGCGGATTATATGGAGGGACCGCTGCTAAAACTTCTGGATACTAGAGACGTTTTCATTGGCTGATTATCTTGAGGGAACAAGATCGTATCTTGTTCCCTCAATATAATCCGCGATTTGCCGATTATCTTGTGCGCACAATATAGCGATTGTGTTTCCCCGAGTCCAAAAAAAGAAGTCGGGAAAACAAAGTTCTGTTTTCCTGTCTCCAAAACAAATGTGTTATTATACGTGTTTCAGCCTTACACTTGATCAACTTTGCACAGATCAATCTTTGATAGCATCTTTTAACCATTTGATTCAGTGCAATAAGACCGAATTCCTAAAAATTATATCATCCCCGTTGAGCTGAGTGACACACTTGCTCAATGACAGCTTAAGGATGATAATCAAGGACAATCGGGAAAACCGGATGTGAAAGTAGATATAAAATGTAAATTGCTACTTCCGGTGTTTCAGATCGAGAATGGGCGCCTTCTGCAATTCCGGTACTGTGTTTATCCGCCACGTCCTCATCTGATGGTAAGTAGTTCGCTTTAACAAGTAACATATCGTGCGGAACTATTTAATTGTGTAGCAAAAAGAGTTTTCTCTGAATATGCAAAGCTTATTTCAGGCGTTTATGCAAGGTTAGGCCGAGCACAATATGTGCAGCTAAAAAGCTATATTATGATAACAAAGATCCTATCCGTCGTTAAGAGGTGAATGAAACCCATTTAAAAAAAAAAACGCCGAGTCGCTACTTCCGTGCGAGCAGCAGCGGATGTTCGTCGAGCTTCTCACGGACTCCGACGAGATCTCGAGTTTGGAGGTCACCTACCTACCCATTATCACATGGATCGATCCAGAGCTCCATATCCTGAACAGACATCGCGTCGGAGCGTCAAGAGCGCGTCGATTACGACATAACGTCTTTTCCGCCGAACAGCGCGCACCTGCCCGGCGCGGCGCCCATGGTGTTCCTTCAGGAAAACGGCGCAATGGGCTTCGAGCGGATTCAGGCGGTGAAGCGGTTCTTTGAGAAATTACCGTGGAAGTTCCATCATTTGGATCAGGTACAACGAGGCGCCATAAATCCGTACTCGTACAATAGCCGAGACTTTTATTTCACGCCCGAAGACCTTCCGCTCTGCGCGGTTTGCCAATTGCACACAGGAAAGGAATTCCTCCGCATGATGATTTTCGTCAGTGAGGCTAACTGGTCGCAAATGATACAGTTTTATAAACTCGTTCTCGGCAAAGAGGCCGACCTGAAACGCGATGACTTTTGCATGTTTACCGTGTGTTCATTTTCCAGCTACAAATTGCAGCTCGCGTTGAAGAAACTCCAAGGCGACACGAAGACGCGCGCGCTCGGCGGCATCCGTCTTCAATTCCGGTTGAAAGACGTCAGCAATATCTTGGCTTTTTTGCCGAACGTGTGTCACCCTCTCTCGGATAAGCGCTGGCAGACGACCGACAACGACGATAACGTTATCGTCCTGGAAACGCCGTGTTTCTATGGTAACAGTACTTTTATGGACAGGTGCTCGTTGTCGAGTAGGGGATCGATAACCGAAAGGAGCTCAAGCTCGAGATCGGAGTTCTTTACGCGTAATGTGAAACCGGGTCAGTATTTACAGCGAGAGAGCATGCGTGCCAGTGTGGAAAATAAAAGCCGAAATGAGAGTCCTAGACCCTTGCGCGCGCATTCAGTGTTGGTTGACAAAGAATTGATAGAGAAAACCAAAACAGAAAATAAGGTGTACAAAGAACTGACGCAAAAAGCTTTTGAAGAGCATTTTAAAACGTTAACCACGAATGACGTTCAACTAACGAGGTAAACGCCCGATTTCTCACATGCGAAACCTTGCCCGTTATAACAATTCGTTTCTATGTTTAATAAAATTATTATATGTCGATTACCGTGATTTTAACCTCGCCAGTATTTACATCGGAGTGACGCAATTTATAGTGACACGCGGTGGGTATTTAGAAATAGCTGAAACAATTTTGCCAAATAACACTTATGGAACTATATGTAAATCGTATATTTGAAAACCAATACTTTACCAATATACTACCTTACATATTTAAACAGTTTTGCCTCTGTTATTACCAATACAAACATATACACAATTTAAACAACACACTCTGAAATAGCATGCATTAATTAAGGAAATTAAATATAGCGTGAATTCGTATTATATTCAATTGATAATTACAAATGAATATACAATACATGAACAAAATTCTATTGAAATTGTTTTGTAATTTATTATGACGATTTACTATTAACATAATGAAAATACGTCTAAATATAGCAATTGCAAAAATCATATTACAATACAATTATAATGGGAAAAAAACTCGTATTGCAATACGTCACATTATATTGGAATATTGTTGATTCCTTAGTATCCGACGTTTCCCCACCCGTCGCTGTAACCTCACCCCGCACCCTCTGGCATGAATCCCGGTTGATATTAGTATGCGTTAATAGTTACGGGTTGTTATGATAACACAACTACTGTGATATGTATATTAGGTTTATATTATGTCTGAAAAGTGCAATATCCTCGGAACGTAATACAAAATATCAAATACGTTAGTGTTGTTGTTATTATATATTGAAGCTTGTTATTTTGAGTTCGTACACTTGTGTATTAGAAAAAGGGATTAAAAAAACAGCACACGTGGAGATATGTGATTTGCGCTCTGGGAAAACCGGGCTTAATGCATGTGCATAAAGTATCGTCCCAGATTAGCCTGTGCAGCCCCGCAGAGGCTAATCAGGGACAACACTTAACGCTTTTATGGAATATTCCGTTTAAAGAATGTCTATTCTAAACAAAAATCCAGTCTATGCGGAAAGTGTCGATCCTGATGAGCCTGTGCGGACTGCACTGGCTAATATGACACGACTCTTTACGCACTTGCATTAAGCTCGGTTTTCCCAAAGCGAGGTTCATATATAACGTTTTAAGATACTTTTTTATACCACATTTATATACCGCCCTTTTCACACTCGAGATGTGCGTTCAAAGGCGCTTTACATTTTTGCCCTGGTCACTGGGTCATAAGTCGTCCGTTAACCACGGCACATTGGCTTATTTCCCTCACAGGTAACCATTTATACACGTGGGTGGAGAGGAGCAGATGTGGGATACATTTCTTGCTCAAGGAAATTCAGTGGTCAGGGCGAGATTTGAACACGGGACCTCTCGATCCCTAAGCCAGCGTCTTACCATTAGACCACTGCTCCCACTTGTCAGCTAGATCGTCATGAAATTTGTTATAACCAATATTAGCATGCACATAGTCTTTATAATCATCTACTTATCCATCAAGATCGTGGTCATATACATATATATCATCGTGAACATTATTGTCACCATCGTAATAATAATTATCGAAAGTTCATAAGAATAATAGAATCGTACTTGCCACAGCATAGTCATGTTGACCATCATTAACGCCATTATCACAACCTTCGCCATATTCATTATAATCTTAATTTCCGAGAAAGCATTCATTGTATGCACATGATGCAATTTCCGAGAAAGCATTCATTGTATGCACATGATGCAATTTTCGAGAAAGCATTCATTCGAAGCACATGATACAATTTTCGAGAAAGCATTCACTGCACATGATGCAATTTACGAAAAAGCATTCATTCTAAGCACAAGATGCAATTTTCAAGAAAGCATTCATTATATGCACATGATGCAATTTTCGAGAAAGTATTCATTCGAAGCACATTATACAATTTTCGAGAAAGCATTCACTCTAAGCACATGATGCAATTTACGAAAAAGCATTCATTCTAAGCATATGATGCAATTTTCAAGAAAGCATTCATTCTAAGCACATGATGCAATTTTCGAGAAAGCATTCATTCTAAGCACATGATACAATTTTCGTGAAAGCATTAATTCTTTGCACATGAACTTTTTTTGAGCAACCATCAATTCGTAGCACATGATACCCATTTCGAAACAGCATAACCTATAAGCACAAGATACAACGTTTGCAAAACATTAATTCTAAGCATAGTAATACAATTTTCGAGAAAGCGTTAATTTTAAACACCAACATCTTTTCTATGATAACCTAATTTCATTAATTTTGATCATTGCCTTGTTTTTGTCACTTGGTGAGAAACATTCTGAAAACACGCGTCTCATCAATTCAACTTGTACCTATACAACAAAATAAAGTCGTAACTAAACATTCGCGTAAGAACTTTTGATACGACAGGGCCGAGTTCAACAACATAATAAGGTAAAAAACCATAAAGTTTTGGGCAAAACTTAAACGGTTTCACTGGCCCTAGGACTGCGACTATTTTTTACATGTAATCAATCGTTAAGTCAAATAATCACTCAACCGTCGGACATTACAGCTTCACCATATCGATAAACATTGCTCAATATTTGTATTTGAGACTTATTTTGGAGTAATGGTACCTAGAAGTCGTGGAGCCAGACCATATGCTGTATCATTGTATTGACACAGGATCATGCCCGATTGGGATATATATATAGAGGGAATACATTTAGTGGAGTTTTTTCAGATATTTAAGTTTATTTTACGGTCAAATAATGACCGTTGCTTCCTGTTCACTGCGTTTTGTGAATTATTATTAAGTGACCGGGTATCAAATCGGCGCCCGTCCATTCAGCGATAATCGGTTAACAAACATCGACATGGATATTATTAAATACCTATCAACCATTAGCATTAGTGTCAGGTACTTTTCTGCCGTGTGAAAATTGTAATATGGCTGTCACTTTGTGACGATAAGCCACTTATCTGAGATTGTTATCTAAAGAATTAGTCCGCCTGATCCGCAAGGTACGGGATTTAGGAAATCCCCACCAAGCAACCGGTTGAGCCTTAATCTGTGCTTGATTTATTAAACCTTATTAGAAGCTTAATCGTCACCTATGACGAATTAAAACAAAGCGCAAAGAATATTTTTTTAATAATAGTTATTTAACAATGATTAAGTACTTAAGTAAAAAAATGTGTCATAAAACAGAAAACATTTACCAGGCCCATAACTCTGGATTATTTACAAGTCTTTTTGAAAAAGATTACCGGTAGCTTAAGCAATCTTTTTCATATTGCATTTAAATGAGAACACTTTTTGTTGTAAACGTATAACAAGCTATAAATGAAATGTATGTGTAAAAAACACCAAAATACTTTTTTGGTTAACAGAATCAACTTTAAATAGTTACTAGACTCAATAAAAAAGCGATTTTTGCCATTTATTAATATAACAAGTTTTTAATTCATGCCCAGGTCAGAGAGTTTTGAAACAAAATAACCAGCATCAGTTTAAATTATATTTACTCCTGGTTAAAATGTGAATCAACTGTCCAAATATTAACAGAAATGATCAATTATATTAATAAATCGTGCTTTACTTTGGAGTTAGTGCATGACACATAATTAATACAGTCTTAGGATTATAAATATTAAAACGTGTGTGGTGAAATCCCAACAANACACACACACACACACACACACACACACACACACACACACACTTCAGGAGTTAATTTAATTTTAAATTATTATTCTTTCTAAATACCGGTCACTATGTGAGATACGTGCTCTTTTCAATGTGCAGGTGCCCAAAAACGTCGGATACCCACGTTCGACCCATTCCTAACCTCTAGATACATCTGGAGTGTAACGGAATTATTGGTGGGTATTCGACAATGAGGTACCGGGTGCAAACCAGTCTTCAAGTAGGCTCTTGGACAGGATTAATAGGAAATATCTCCATTCTAATAACATTTAGGGGAGCATATAGCGAAATTGTTATATAACCAGATGGAATACAAGTAGTCTTGAAGTATTGAACATTTTGATATATGATATTAAAGCGGTGGTAGGTCGGTAGAAATCTTCGTGGGAAGGCCGGTTGGGACGTGTAGACTGTATTTATCATAACACTTGATTGACTGGTATATAAAATCAAAGGAAAACATAGCTTACCGTTGACCTTGTGTCAGCCTTAAAGTCGCAAAATGATTTACTGTATTGTAACCTATAAGCCGCAAAATGACAGGGACATAAGTATGTTCGATACGCTGATTGACCCGCGTCGAAGCAGATGGGGTAGACATTTTCCACAGCGAAGAAAAGGTTCGTTGCGTATTTATTCGGGAATTTAGGTCACTCTTGGAAACATTTCCCACAGCGCTGAGAGGGTTCGTTGCTTATTTATCCGGGTATTTAGCGGGTATCTTGTGTTTAGATCTACCTTAGTTCTTATATTTAAATCTTATCGCGTTTAATCTTTACAACTCATTGCGCCATGTTACCCGTGATTAAATGTTTTCGTTGGGGTTTACGTATATATTGATATACGAGGCTTAAAGAGCCTAAAGCGACTGCAGTGATTTACGATGTTCGTTGTGCTTAAATATCGAATTTCTTTATTTATTGTGTCACCTCGTTTGCGTTTATTTGGGACACAGTCTACAGTAGCAGCCCTTAAATATGTTGAAATCTTGACTGTACACCGTTTATAGAAACAGTAATTAAATGTGTTAATTTAAACTGCCCAGAAATAGTGTCTAATGGACCGATCCATTTAAAAAGGCAAAACTAGACTCATTCAAATAGGTTGCTTGTCTATATCGGTAACTTTATTGTGAAATTTAGGTGTGCGATATCAAGGAATGCCTCTGAAGTAAATCGTCAGTTTCGTAAATGTATGTTTGGACATGACCATAATCCATTTCTTATAAAAACAACAACAACATAGTATTGACCGAAGTGGAAACATATGACTGACACTCTTGGAAACATATGATTGACACTCTTGGAAACATATGACTGACACTATTGGAAACATATTACTGACACTATTTAAAACATATGGTTGACACTATTGGAAACATATGATTGACACTCTTGGAAACATATGACTGACACTCTTGGAAACATATGACTTAAACTCTAGGAAACATATGACTGAAACTCTAGGAAACATATGACTGACACTATTGGAAACATATGATTGACACTCTTGGAAACATATGATTGACACTCTTGGAAACATATGACTGACACTCTTGGAAACATATGATTGACACTCTTTGAAACATATGACTGACACTCTTGGAAACATATGATTGACACTCATGGAAACATATGATTCACACTCTTGGAAACATATGATTAACACTCTTGGAAACATATTATTGACACTCTTGGAAACATATGATTGACACTCTTGGAAACATATGATTGACACTCATGGAAACATATGATTGACACTCTTGGAAACATATGATTGACACTCTTGGAAACATATTATTGACACTCTTGGAAACATATGATTGACATTCTAATAATGCCGTGGATACGTATGTTTGAAACTCCTGAGGACGTATTTACTATTTAGGCAACATTACGACTGTGGAAAGTCTGTAACCTTTTTATAAATTGCTAGCATGAAAGTTGTCAATGAAATTAAATGAAAGCCAAACCAGTTTGCCTTTACCCCCGTGTGACTTCACAAAATCATGCCGATTACTTTCAACATAAAATATACCGATACCATGGGAGTTTGCACTTAAAATAAGTGGAACCGATTATGGATTTTTTTTCGCTTAATGCATGTGCGTAAAGTGTGGTCCCAGATTAGCCCGTGCAGTCCTCACAGGCTAATTAGGGACGACACTTTCCGCCTAACCTTGCTTTTCGTTTAGAAAAATCATCACTTTAACATAAAATCCAAAAAATAAATGGTCGTCCCAGATAAGGCTGGATGGACTGAACAGGCTAATCTGGGACGACGTTTTACGCACATGCAATAACCCGGTTTTCCAGAACGAGACTTAATGAGTCCTTCACAACGAGCCAACCCATGAGACCCCGGTACTTTGGCCTTGACATGTATTTGTTGTTTTTTTTACAATCGCATTGAAATACCTGCTATAACATTGAAAGTTGACATTGTACTTACCAATGACAAGCTCGCATTTAAGCATAAACCTTATTTGTATAAAGTTAAACTTTAAAAAATAGACTTTCCCTGTTTGACCTTGAAAATACGATATATTCCCTCATCCAACTTTAATTAAACCTGAACAATTTTAATTTGAACTGAATAAATGAGCCTCGTTCTAGGAAAACTGGGCTAAATGCATGTGCTTTAATTGTCGTCCCAAGTTAGCCTAAACTGGATTTTTGTTGAAAAGAGACTTCTTTTAAACAAAAATTCTTTAAAAGCGGAAAATGTCGTCCCTGATTAGCCTGTGCAAACTGCAGAGGCTAATCTGGGACGACACTTTACGTATATGCGTTAACCCTTTGAGCGCTGGAACCGGATTTTGAAGGCCTTTGCAAACAGTTTGGATCCAGATGAGACGCCACAAAACGTGGCGTCTCATCAGGATCCAAACTGTTTGCTATTCTGATAGTATTCTTTGAAAAAAAATCAAAGAAAATGCTAATTTTAGAAGTTCGGCAGACGACATTTTAGCAGACGACAACATATCCCAGCATGCAAAGGGTTAAGCCCAGATTTCATAGAAAAAAGGCTCAAATGATCTAGGGCAACTTTATTTGTGTAACTATTCCAACGAGAGGTGATCGCTTTATCCGGGATTTTTTACACATTAATACGACAAATCGCGTTTAAAGCGTGACACCATTGTAGCTTATCTAGAGCTGTTTATAATAGTTTCAAACTCAAACCCCAAATGTCTCATTGAAAAATTAATTCCATTTCCGCTTTGAACTTAATTGTCGAACAGCCCGAACATTCATTAACGATCACAAGCTAAATTTAAGGAAGAACCTTACCGACTAAAATAACAACCGCAAAAGGGCAGATCCTAGAAGTAATCAGGACACCATCGTGCGGTGCAAAAATATGGAATGGTTAATATTCTTGATACCTGATAAATGAATAGGGTGAGACGAGACAAATCACGTGTCTATACGTCGTGCCGCTTTATCTCCTGATAGAATTGCTTCTTTTGTATTATTCATAGATTCCTATGGTAAGTTTTAACTAATATTAATAAGTAACTTCTCCTTATTGATTCGTAATTAAATAGTCCATTCTCGCAACTTGCTATATTGTATTAAAGTCGTACACGTGTCACACATTCCGGTCCGCATGTTTCGATCAGTGTGCAAGTGTCACCTTCAACGCGCATGTGATTTCAACCTATGGCAGGCACGTGTCACTGTTTCGTCGCATTTACCTTTGCCGTACGCCTCGTCAGGTTTTGTTACAATTTAAAACCATATTTTTTACCTTTGAACAAAGCAGTCCCTTCGTTATTAACTTTGCTTAATTTCTGCGAAGTTGTAATAGTAGGGCATGTGTATTATCCGAAAGTATTCATCCGAACAACAGCTGTTATCGGTATAAAGAAATTGAGAACAGGTGGTTATTGATATCAGATCATGAAACGAACTTTTCCAATGTTCTTTTTTAGAATAAAAAAGTAAATTAACGTATAATAAAAGTGTTTTTGTTTGCCAGATGCTGAACTTGGATCAACTTGAGTTAGTTAAGTTTTATAATGGAATCTTAATTTAAATAAAACAAACTTATTTACAACATAATTTATTCATGCACATAGCAATACATTGATATAAAATCGTTTTTGGTATTTTTAAAACATTTTTTTTTAATAGCCCTCGTGCCAATTATATTCGCATAAATAGAACAATAAAAAAGGCTGTTTCATCTTGTAACCAATGTACAAGTCTTTTGGGGCGATGGTCATAAAGGGAAAATGCCGGTGCACAGGATAACAATCTACTTTATTATCGATCGAGCTTTACCATTGGTGCACATTTGTTAAGCGAGAAAAGTTAATCAAGGGACACTACACGATTTCACCATTATCTCCTGCGTATTGTAGTTATCTCCCTTACACGTTTAAACGTAAATCATTCGATGATTAAAAATTGTTACCGTCCCCTTCAGAAGCAAAACCATCGTTCATGGAAAAGGTAACGAGCGATTAGTATGAAACCTGACTTTGTTGCAATTATTCGTCTTATACTAGTAATCGGTGTTATGAATTTCGATGGCTGTTGTCTTTTCATGTGAGCCTCGTTGTGGGAAAACGGGGTCTAATGCATGTTCGTAAAGTGTCCGCTTTGACTAGTAGCCTGTGCACTCAGCACAGACTAATTATGGACGATACTTTCCGCCTACACTGGAATTTTCGTTTAGAAGAGACTTCCTCTGAAAGAAAAATTCCGTAAAGCGGAAAGGGTCGTCCATGATCAGCCTGTTCACATGCATATAGCCCAGTTTTCCAAGAACGAGGCTCGCATGTAACCGATTCTTGAGACATTCGAAGCATACGATAGGATCAGAATTATTGACTAAAGTGACGTCCATATCCATGGGATTTTATAGGACGATAGCTTAGAGGAATACAACGATTGGTATTTGTACTTTGTATTATACCCATAATTTTAAATAAAAATACGGCTTAATTAAATATTTGAACACGTCATTTAATTTCTAAATGGCATGATGCTCGTTATTTGTCTTTCCATAGAGGAAAACTATCGTCGTAACACGGCATAACAAACGACCTGAAAAGGTGCTCCGAACATGCTCGCAATATGATAACATTATCGTTTCTCTTTTAAAATGGCATTTGTTGCAGATCATGTTATAATCGGAATACTTGTGCATTAATATCTTTGTTTATCAGCCAAAAGGCAATCTTTTGTCGATTTGATGCGTGGCTTTTACAGAAACCAATCAACCTAACTTACATGAAAGGACTTTAGCAGTCGCCAACATACTAATGGTCCCTATAATTTGTAGTGAAATCTTCAATGTCCTATTTACACGTAAAATTGGGGGGGGGGGGAGATGGC
>VMBQ01005337.1:5042-44644 GCA_007657795.1 Dreissena rostriformis | reverse complement strand
TGACACTCTTGGAAACATATGATTGACACTCTTGGAAACATATGATTGACACTCTTGGAAACATATGACTGACACTCTTGGAAACATATGACTGACACTCTTTGAAACATACGATTGACCCTCTTGGAAACATGTGCTTGACACTCTTGGAAACATATGATTGACACTCTTGGAAACATGTCATTGACATTCTTATAATGTCGTGGATACGTATGTTTGAAACTCGTGAGGACGTATTCAGACAACTGTACGAATATGGAAAGTCTGTAACATATTTATTATTTCCTCGCATGAAAGTTGTCAATGAAATTAAATAAAAGCCAACACATTTTGCCTTCACCCCCTTGTAGCGTCACATAATAATGCCGATTACTTTCAGCATAAAATAAACCCACGATACCATGGCAGTTTGCACTTGAACTTAATAAGTGGAACCGATTATGTAAATTTGTTGCTCAATGCATGTGCGAAAAGTGTCGTCCCTGATTAGCCCGTAAGGTCCACTTTGGCTTATCAGGGACGACACGTTCCGCCTAAACTGGATTTTCGTTTCGAACAAATATCCAGCAAACGAAAATTCCATCAAAGATGAAAGAATCGTCCTATACGGCTCTGTGGACTAAACAGGCTAATCTGTGACGACGTTTAACGCACATGCAATAACCCAGTTTTCCTGAACGAGACTCAATGCGTCTTTCATATTGAGCTTACCTATGAACATAATAGTAGTTTGGCCTTGACATGTTTTTGTTTCAGCTATCGCCTTAAATTACTTGCTCTTACATTGAACTATGAAATGGGACTTAACCAACGAGAGCTCGCATTTAAGCATACACCTTACTTGCAACAAACTGAATTTTAAATATAGACTTTCCCTGTTTGACATTGAAAATATGAGCTTGTCCTCATTCCTACTTAAACTTCACCTTTGAAAAAGTTTTAATTTAATTAAATTAATTTGAATTAAAATTTTCAGCTAAAACGTAGATTTCCCATTTTAATTACATAAATGATACAATGCAAACTGCATTTGTGTAACTATTCCAAATAGAGGTGATTGCTTTGTCCTGGAATGTTAACATATCAATAAGACAAATCTCGTATAAAGCATACCACTATTGTAGTTTATTTAGGGCTGTTATTCAGTTTCGCACGCAAATCTCAAAATGTCTCATTGAACAATTAATTCCATTTTAGCGTTGAACTTAATTGTCGAAGGGCTCGAATATTGATAGACGAACACAAGCTAAATTTAAGGCGGAACCTTTACTGACTGTTGAGCCAACCCATTAAACCGCACAATAGCAAATACTATAAGTTATCAGGACATTATCTTTCGGTACAAAAATATGGAATTGCTATCTAATAAATGAATAGGGTGTTTGTGACGAGACAAACCACTGGTCTATACGTTATGGCCCTTTCTCTCCTGCTAATATTGATGGATTTTTATTATTCTTATATTCCTTTGTTACGTTTTTACCATTATTAAAAATTAACACCTCCTTATTGATTTATTATTCAACATCCAATTATGGCCACTTGCTGAATTATATATTGTATTTTATTTGTACACGTGTCCGGTACGCGTTAATCGATCAGTGTGCACGTGTCACCGTATTATCAGAAATAATTCATCCGAAAAACAGCTGTTCCGGGTACTCCTTATTAAGAAATTGCTAAGAGAAGGTGGTTATTGATTTCAGGGCATGAAGCAAACTGTTCCGAAGTCGTTTTGAAGTAAATTATATAATATTATTTTGTTCTGTTAACCAGATGCTAGACTCAAAACATCTTAAGTAATTTGTATAATGGAATCTTAATTTAAACAAACATCCTTATTTACAACATAATTATGAATGCTGAAACAAAGAACAAAATACAACGTATAGAAAACATTAATTCTAAGCATAGTTATACAATTTTCAAGAAAGCGTTCATTTTAAGCACCAACATCTTTTCTATGATTACCTAATTTCATTAATTTTAAGCATTTGCCTTGTTTCTGTCACGTGGTGAGAAACATACTAAAATTCAACCTGTAACTATACTTTAAAATTAAGTCGTAACTTAACATTCGCGTGAGTGAGTTTATTTGAGACTTATTTTGGAGTCATGGCAGCTAGAAGTCATGGAGCCAGAACTTATGCTATATCATGGTATTGGTAAATTATCATTCCCGATTGGGATAAGAGGGGATACTTTTAGTGAAGTGTTTTCAGATATGTAATATAATTTTATGGCCAAATAATGACCGTTGCTTCCTGTTCACTGCGTTTTGTAAATCAGTATTAAGTGACCGGGTATCAAATCGGCGCCAGGCCATTCAGCGATAATCGGTTAACAAACATCGACATGGATATTATTAAATACCTATCAACCATTAGCATTAGTGTCAGGTACTTTTCTGCCGTGTGAAAATTGTAATATGGCTGTCACTTTGGACTATAAGCCACTTATCTGAGATTGTTATCTAAAGAATTAGTCCGCATGATCCGCAAGGTACGGGATTTACAAAATCCCCACCAAGCAACCGGTTGAGCCTTAATCTGTGCTTGATTTATGAAACCTTATTAGAAGCTTAATCGTAACCTATGACGAATTAAAACAAAGCGCAAACTAATAATTTCTTAATAATAGGATTTTCTTAGCAATGATTAAGTACTAAAATAAAAAATGTGTCATAAAACATAAAACTCTAAGCAACGATTAAGAACTTAATAAACAAATGTGTCATAAAACAGAAAACATGAATTTACTTAGCAATTATTTAATAACTTAAATAAACAAATTTTTCATGATACAGAACACATTCACCAGGACCACAATTCTCAAATATTTAGAAGTCTGTTTGAAAAGAATTTGCTTACGCGAACCTTTAAAGATTACTTTAAAGTGATCAAACTGTCCATTGTGAAAATAGTACAAGCTATAAATGAAATGTATGTGCGAAATAAACACCATAAATACCATTTTGTTTGACACAATCACAGTTTAACAAGTAATTAGAATGAAGCAAGCAATTAAAGCCATTTAGCATTATAACAAGTACAAGATTTGTTTCAATCATGCTAACGTCGGAAAGATTAAAACAAATGACTATAATCAATGCAAATGGTATTTAAGGAACATACTCCTGTTTAGAATTTAAATATATCAACTGTCCAAATATTATGATAAACGAAAATGCCATTATATCATTCGCTCGTGCTATTCATTTGAATAAGTGCCTGACACATTACTAAATACAGTCAAAGGGTTAAACATATTAAAACTTGCTTGTAAAAAAGAATCAAATATAAACAAAAAAAGAACATTTTGTTGCACCTTCGAGAGAAAAACATTATTCATGCCTATGATCGTTTATTTTTGGCAATGAACCAATTGCCGACCAGTGTGACATACATACAAGACACGACGCACAAATACATAGTTGGGTCAATATATGGAAAAAACCTATCAATCCCCAAAAAATGCTACAAAAGGTATTTAAACTGATCCTGGTAGGGCAGGATGTCCTTTATAACATATCAAAAGTGTACCAAAATAGGACCTCTGGAAAGAAGTTTTCAAAGAAGATGGCCGTCAAAACCTACTTATGATAATAACTATGTAAGTAAAGTATCCATTCTAATTTGATAATTTTGGCGCCTATACCTAGGTTTCAGGGGGCAAAGAACACAATAAGATAATTAAAATTGTCACGTTTGAATCAGTAGTTATGCACTTGTGGTATTTGTGTTTGCGGGCATTTAGACGCCATGTTGAATTTCTAGTTAAGTAATATACTAACATAATTTGTAATTATCTGATTGTGTTCTTTGCCCGCTGAAACCTAGGTATAGACACCAAAATCATCAATTTTGAGTGGATACCTATATAGTTATTAGCACAAGTAGGTTTTGGCGGCCATCTTGGCGACCATTTGGACGCCATGTTGAATTTCTTTGTTAGGCTATTGACAAACACAGTTTGTAATTATCTTATTGTGCTCTTTGCCCCCTGAAACCTAGGTATAGTAACCAAAATCAAGAAATTTGAGTGGATACTAACATAGTTATTATTATAAGTAGGTTTTGGCGGCCATCTTGGCGGCCATTTGGACGCCATGTTGAATTTCTATGTTGCGTTATAGACTAACATAATTATCTTATTGTGTTCTTTGCCCCCAGAAACCTAGGTATAGACACCAAAATCATCAAATTTGAATGGATACTTACATAGTATTTTTTAGAAGTAGGTTTTGGCGGCCATTTTGGAGGCCATCTTGAAAAAAAAAACTACTTTCCGGAACTCAAATTTCGGTAAAATGTTGATATGTTATAAGGTACCTTCTAGCCTACTAGGATCAGTTAAAATACCTTTTTTAGCATTTTTGGGGGGATCAAAGTGTATATTGACCCTACTAACACAACAAAAACATACTGAAATTAAGTGTTTACTCTTAGTATATTAATTTATTATATTTATTGTATAATTAATTCATACATGTATATTCATTTAAAATTATGGTTCTTTCTAAATACCGGTCCCGATATGAGATTCGTGCTGTTTTCAATGTACAAGTGCCTAAATCGTATTGAACCCACGTTCGACCCTTTCGTCACTTCTCCATCCATCTGGGGGGTAACGGAATGATTGGTCGTTTATATTCGACGATGGGTGGCGAGTGCAAATCGGTCTTCAAGTAGGCTCTTGGACAGGATTATTGGGAAGTATTGTTGCGTTCCGAGCGAAGTAAATATAACTTCAATGGTAGTGTGTAACCTTCAATATCGACAGACGACGTTTCCGTGTTTAACAAAATTTATTCACATAACATATGAACACTAATAACTATGGAACTACAAGTTCAGTCAAAATGTCATTCAACACACGCATTAGAATATCAGCGTACAGTATCTATGCTATACATTTAATTCGTTTAAAAATATTGTTTACAAATTATATTGCGTAGATATCAACTTAGTATTAAAACACTGCGAGCCCAACATAGACTTCAATGACAATGTGACGATAAAATGCATACACATTGTCTTATTCTTTATATAAGCTTTTTCATTACAAGTAGTAGTTTAAAATATTCAAAATATTCTCATGACAAATGTTATAATTTATTATTTACTTCAACAAAGTGAAGGAGTTGCCTTAAGGATGTCGCGTTGCAAACTGATGCTGACTGAAGAATCAGTCCTTTATATACAAAAAGCTCTAGGTCGACCCAAAACATGGTCGAACGACCAAAACCAATGGTCGATCAAACGCTTACGACATACCAACATGTAAATGTCGACCCAAATGATGGTCGACCAGACGCGCACGACCAGAATTAATGGTCGATGACGTAAAATGTGAAACAAGTGTTCTACAGTTCCTAGGCAACGCCGGAAGCAATATTGCGGATGAAACAGTTTTTAAATTAAAAAATGAGCTGTTTAACGACATTTATGACAAATTTTAACAGCCAAAATATGGAATATATTGCCTAGAACATGATCTATCTAATAAGTACCATGAAATTAACGTAACTTTACTTTTAAACTGATATTTAAAAATCTTAAAGTCTGACATTTCTCAAATAAACAATGTTACCGTGGACATGAAACGGAGCGGAATTTACACTCGAATATGAAAGAAAACATGGATTAAGGACTAAGATAGCCTGATTTTGGATATAACTAGAGCTTTGTTATGGATCTTACAAAAATCGTACTGTTATAAATTACTGGAAGGGCTTTAAACAATGCCTTCTTGTGAGTTGTATCAGTAACAATCTACAAAGCATGAAAGGAAGGTAAGTTTTTTTAGAATAATCACTACCCATAGTAGTGGATTGCATCAGTATCTCCATTCTAATAGCATTTTGGAGTGCATATAGCAAAACTGTTTTTATAGCCAGATGGGATACAAGTAGTCTTTAAGTATAGCACATTTTGATATATGAGATAAAAGCGGTGGTAGGTAGGTAGAAATATTCGTGGGAAGGCTGGTCGGGACGTTTTGGACTGTANTGACACTCTTGGAAACATATGATTGACACTCTTGGAAACATATGATTGACACTCTTGGAAACATATGATTGACACTCTTGGAAACATATGATTGACACTCTTGGAAACATATGATTAATACTCTTGGAAACATATGATTGACACTCTTGGAGACATATGATTGACACTCTTGGAAACATTTGATTAACATTCTTATAGTGTCGTGAATACAGTTTGCACTTAAGCTTAATAATTGGAACCGATTATGGATTTTTTTTTTGCTTAATGCATGTGCGTAAAGTGTGGTCCCAGATTAGCCCGTTCAGTCCTCACAGGCTAATCAGGGTCGACACTTTCCGGCTCAACTGGCTTTTCGTTAAAATTATCGCTTTAACATAAAATCCATAAAAAAATGGAAATTGTCATCCCAGATACGGCTGGATGGCCTGAACAGGCTAATCTGGGAGGACGTTTTACGCACATGCAATAACCCGGTTTTCCAGAACGACACTCAATGAGTCCTTCACGTTGAGCTTTCCTATGAACATCCCAGTAGTTTGGCCTTGACATATGTTTTTTTCAACTATCGCCTTTAAATACCTGCTTTTACATTAAAAGTTGCTATTGGACTTTATCAACGAGAAGATTACAATTAAACATAAACCTAATTTGTTAAAAGTTGCACTTTAAATATAGACTCTCCCTGTGTGACCTTGAAAATATGAGATCTAATTCTTCAAACTTAAACATAACCATTCAATCAGTTTTAATTTGAACTGAACAAATGAGCCTCGTTCTGGGAAAACTAGGCTAAATTCATGCGCGTTAAGTGTCGTCCCAGATTAGCATGTGCAGTCCGCACAGGCTAATTAGAGTCGAAAGGTTTGGCCTAAACTGGATTTTCAGTTTAAAGAGAAATTCTTTAAAGGAAAAATTCAATATAAGCGGAAAGTGTCGTCCCTGATTAGACTGTCCGATTAGCATAGGCTAATCTGGGACGATAGTTTACGCACATGCATTAAGCCCAGTTTGCCCAGAACGAGGCTCATATGTTCAATTCAAATTAAAACTGATTGAATGGTAATGTTTAAGTTTGAAGAATGAAGATCTCAAAAGATCTAGCACAACTTTATTTTTGTAACTGTTCCAATTAGAGGATATTGATTTTTCCTGGATTTTTTCCATATCAATAAGGCAAATCTCGTTTAAAGCGGGACAATGTTATAGCTACTCTGGAGCTGTAATGAATAGTTTCGCCCTCAAACCTTAAAATATTTCATTGAAACATTAATTCCATTTTAGCTTCGAACAGCCCGAACATTCATAAACGAGCATAAGTAATTTAATGCGGAACCGTACCGACTGGTAAACAAACACCATAAAAACCGCATAAGAGCAAATTCTTTAAGCACTCAGGACACCAACGGTGACATAATATGGAATGGTTAATATTATTGGTATCTACAAAATAAATACGGTATTTGAATCGAGACAAACAACGGGTCTATAAGTCATGTCGCTTTCTCTCCTGATAATATTGATGGATTTTTGTTAGTTTCATATATATTCCTATGTTAAGTTTTTACAATTATTAATAATAAACGACTTCTTATTAATTCGTTATTAAATAAGTCATTATCACAACTTGCTGTATTGTATATTTTATTAACGTTGCACACGTGTCACATATTCCGGTCCGGGCTATTGGATCAGTGTGCACGTGTCACCTTCAACGCACATACCATTTAGTCCTAGGGCAGACACGTGTCACTAAGGCATCGCATTCACATTTGCGAAACGCCTCGTCAGGTTTTATTCTAATTTAAAACCAGAAATGTAACCTTTGGACAAATCGGTTTATTCTTTATTTACTTTCTTAATATCCGTGCAGTTTTAATAGTAGGACATGCGTATTATCCGAAATAATTCATCCGAAAAACAGCTGTACTCCCTATGAAGAGATTGCTAAGAGCAGGTGGTTATTGATTTCAGGGCATGAAGCGAACTGTCGCGAAATCGTTTTGAAGTAAAAAATATAATATTAGTTTGTTCTGTTTACCAGATGCTAAACTCAAAACATCTTAACTTAAGTTATTTTTTATAATGGAATCGTAATTTAAAAATCAACCTTATTTACAACATAATTATGAATGCTGAAACAAAGAACAAAATACAACGTTTAGAGAACATTAAGTCTAAGCATTGTAATACAATTTTCGAGAAAGCGTTAATTTTAAGCACCAACATCTTTTCTATGATAACCTAATTTCATTGATTTTGAGCATTTGCCCTGTTTCTGCCACGTGGTGAGAAACATACTGAAAACACGCGTCACATAAATTCAACTTGTAACTATAATATAAAATAAAATCCCCGATACACCGACTCCGTTCGAAGTACGTTCTGAACAATGTGACTAAATGGGCTCGAAGTGTGCGAGAACGGAGTGATCGTAGTAGCAACGTGTTACGAACTGTCTTCGAACTTTTTGTACGGCCTGGAACGGGGTTGAACGGGAGAGGTGTTTCAGAACTGTGAGCCTACTCAAAATTTTCTTCCGATCATCCCGTTCTACAATTAAACGTAGTAACAACGTACTGGAAACGGAATGGACGGACTAAGAATGGATAGGTCGTACTAAGGTCTGGTAAGGAACGTGCCAGAACGAAGTGCGATCGGACTAAAATTAGTCATGGTATCTAGAAGTCGTGGAGCCAGAACATATGCTGTGTCATGGTTTTGACAAGTTATCATTCCCGATTGGGATAAGAGGGGATACATTTAGTGGAGTGTTTTCAGATATGTAATATAATTTTATGGTCAAATAATGACCGTTGCTTCTTTTTCATCGCGTTTTTTAAATTATTATTTAGCGGCCGGCTATCAAATCGGCGCCCGACCATTCAGCGATAATCGGTTAACAAACATCGACATGGATATTATTAAATACCTATCAACCATTAGCATTAGTGTCAGGTACTGTTCTGCCGTGTGAAAATTGTAATATGGCTGTCACTTTGTGACTATAAGCCACTTATCTGAGATTGCTAGCTAAAGAATTAGTCCGCCTGATCCGCAAGGTACGGGATTAAGGAAATCCCCACCAAGCAACCGGTGAGCCTTAATCTGTGCTTGATTTATTAAACCGTATTAGAACCTTAATCGTCACCTATAACGAATTAAAACAAAGCGCAAAATAACAATTTCTTAATAATAATTTGTTTGGCAATGATTTAGTACTTAAGTAAACAAAAGTGTCATAAAACAGAAAACATTCATCCGGCCCCCCAATTCTCGAATATGTGTGTGTCTGTTTATACAGGAACAGCTTAAGCGAAAGTTTGCATATTGCATGAAAGTAAGAAAACTGTTCATTGTAAAAATACTATAAGCTATAAATAAAATGCACCTGTCAAATAAACACCACCAATACTTGTTTTTGTTTAACACAATCAACTTGAACGTAGTTATTTGATCACTGAAACAAGCGACAAGTTTAAGATACTGTTTACAAATCAGCCCCAGGTCAGAAAGTTTTAAAACCAAAGCAGCTGCTCAATTCCAATTAAAATTGTATCTAAGGAATATACTCCTGTTTAAATGTACATACAATGTATATTAACTGTCCAAATAGTATGATTAACAGAAATGATCATTAGCTCGTTCTATTCATTGGAATAAGTGCATGGCACATACTAAATACAGAATTCGGATTATAAATAGTAAAACTTGTGTCGAATTAAAAACAAGTGTGCCTTAAAAAAAAGTATCAAATATAAACAAAGGGAAACTTCAGTTGCATCTGCAAAAAACAAGCTTATTTATGCATGTTGCCCTACATTTGTGGCGAGGAACCTAATGCCGAACAGTGTGACACTAAACAAATGAACAAGACACGAACATTAATACGCAACAAACGCACACAAACTTATAGTTTGCATTAATTTCCAATTATTTCTAAATACCCGTCCCGATATAGGATTCCTGCTGTTTTCAATAGACATGTGCCTATATTATCGCATACCAACGTTCGACCCATTCCCCACATCCCAATTCAGCTGGTGCTTTATGGTGTGCTTGGTCTTGGGTTCTCGACAATGCGTTACCTGCTGCAAATCGTGTCTTCAAGTAAGATCTTGGACAGAATTACTGGGATATATCTACATTGTAATAGCATTTTTGGTAGCATATAGCGAAACTGTTATATAACCAGATGGGATACAAGTAGTCTTGAAGTATAGCACATTTTGATAAATGAGATTAAAGCGGTGGAAAATCGGTAGAAATCTTCGTGGGAAGGCTGATTGGGACTTAAGTACTGTATTTATCAATTATAGTATTTACTCGCGCTATTCGTTGGAATAAGTGCAGGGAACATACTTAATACTTTCTTAGGATTATACAAATTGAAACTTGTTTATCTAAATCATAATACGAGTCTTGAAAACCATTACAAATATAACAAGGGAAACTTCAGTTGCACCTGCTGGAGAGAAACCTTAATAATGCATGTTGTCCTGTATTTGTGGCAATGAACCAATTGCCTGTCAGTGTGANGTAGTAACAACGTACTGGAAACGGAATGGACGTACTAAGAATGGATAGGTCGTTTTAAGGTCTGGTTAGGAACGTGCCAGAGCGAAGTGCGATCGGACTAAAATTACCTGAACGATGCCACACCGAATGACTCCGTTTCTAGTCCGTCCAATCCGTCCGCACTACGTCTCAAGTACGATTTTGTTTCGTGTAAATAAATAGAAACTAAAATATAAGTTCTTACAACGTTTGCAACACGTTCTATAAGTTTTCGGTAAGTTCTTAGTACGTTGTACTCGTTTTAAGGAGTTCGCAGTAGATTCCAAGTACGTTGCACTCGTTCAATGCAGTTGTTACAACGTTCAAACCGTTAAAACAATACGTTCAGTCAATGTGCATATAAATAGAGATCGTTGTCCCAAAATTCATCATTTGTGATATTAAGTTGAAACATAGACAATCTTGGAGCTGTTATTTTTTTAAATGTTGGCTTCGTGCAATTTATATTAGAAGCAGAGCAGCAATATAATGTTTTGTTGTGCCGAGAAAGAAGGCGAAGACGGCGCGAAGACGGCTCAAAGCGTGAAACATAAATGAGAACTGGCAGGAACGTAGTCGGTTTTATAATCGCCGTTCAGAACGTAGCTGCAACTACGTCCTAAACGTACTAAGAACGTTGTAGGACGGAGTGAGAACTGCCTTTGAACGAGTTACCACTGCACAACGAATAAAGGAGAACTACGTACGAACGTGATCGAACTGGCTGAGGACGGGCTCGGTGTGACTGGAAACGGTATACCAATGGGGACAATGGGAAAATTGACCCGATTTGAACTGGATAAAGACGGACTGGCAACAAGATAGGACGGGATAGGAACGAGCTGCACGTAGCGCGAACTGTGTTTGAACGTCATTCAATCATATTGTAGATTTTTTTCTGACCAAAACTATACGTTCAAGCAAGTTCACATCCCGTTCTGCATTTTCTTTAGAACGTGGTCGAACTGTCTAAGAACGCGCTTGGTGTATGGGATCCTTAAAGTCGTAACTGAACATTCGCGTAAAGACCCCGTCACACTAGGCCACGTTCATAAAGACCGTGCTGCGTACTGAAAATGTCGTAGGACGTAGCGATGACGGGGTAAAAATTGTAAAAAATGCATTTTTCAAGTTCCTGCTACTCTCATACCACGTTTGCGCTAAGTTCTTACTGCGTCCAACACGTCCCCACTATGTTCTTATTGCGCGTGTATTCAGGCGGGTACCACGTCCAGCACGTTCTCGCTATGCTTAATTACGCTCGTACTAGGTTGCTACTACGACCGCCAAGATAGCACTGCGATCTTACCACGCGCTCATCACGTTCTCACCGCGTTCTATGTCTGCATATAAATACTGCGATTCGGCTCGATCTGATCATGCAATCTGCGACTTTTTTCTGAGCAAAAGTAAAATATTTTATATCAGAAAATATGCGGAGAAGTTCTTGGTTGTCCATTATATATTGAAATGGAAGTGAAAGGGAAATGAAGCCAGTTTTTTTTATACTCGACCACCAGAACGTGGCATGGTCGTGGCTGGAGCCTGCTGCAAACGTACCTTAGACGTGATCAGCACCGGTAGAACGTATTAAGAACCTAATGCGGTCTTTTGAAACGTTGTACGGACGTATCATTGTCGCAACACTAGCGTGGAAGGGTCTTAGTGAGATCCCGATGGACGTAGCAAGAACGTAATGACAATCTACAGACAACGTGTCACACACTCGTCCACGTCTGCACTACGCGTGTATTGCGTCAATGAGGTTCTAACTAGGTTTTAGCTACGTCATTACTACGACCTTACCAAGTTCTTACTACGTCCTGATTTGACCACGTCCTCGCCACGTAAGTTTTGAACATGTTCAAAGTTCACCCACGTCCTTCACGTCCATGAAGACCGTACTACGCGCAAAGCCGTGTCTACTGCGTCCTCGCCACGGTGTACATGTTCGCACTGCGTCCTGGCATATTTTTGAGGACGTAGTGGGAACGTGGCCTAGTGTGACGGGGGTATAAGACCTTTGATAAGACAAGACCACGTTCAACACCATAATAAAGCATAAAAACCATAAATTGTGGTGCCAACTTTACTGGCCCTTGGGACTGCGAATATTTTTAATTATAATCAATCGTCAAGTCAAATAATCATTCAACCGTCGGAAATTACAGCTTCACCATATCGATAACATTGCTCAATATTTTTATTTGAGACTTATTTTGGAGTCATGGTATCTAGAAGTCGTGGAGCCAGAACATATGCTGTGTCATGGTTTTGACAAATTATCATTCCCGATTGGGATAAGAGGGGATACATTTAGTGGAGTGTTTTCAGATATTTAATATAATTTTATGGTCAAATAATGACCGTTGCTTCTTTTTCATCGCGTTTTGTAAATTATTATTAAGCGGCCGGCTATCAAATCGGCGCCCGTCCATTCAGCGATAATCGGTTAACAAACATCGGCATGGATATTATTAAATAGCTCGCAACCATTAGCATTAGTGGCAGGTACTTGTCTGCCGTGTGAAAATTGTAATATGGCTGTCACTTTGGGACGATAAGCCACTTATCTGAGATTGCTATCTAAAGAATTAGTCCGCATGATCCGCAAGGTACGGGATTTACAAAATCCCCACCAAGCAACCGGTTGAGCCTTAATCTGTGCTTGATTTATTAAACCTTATCAGAAGCTTAATCGTCACCTACAACGAATTAAAACAAAGCGCAAAATAACAATTTCTTTATAATATTTTTTTTGGCAATGATTTAGTACTTAAGTAAACAAAAGTGTCATAAAACAGAAAACATTCATCCGGCCCCCAATTCTCGAATATTTGTGTGTCTGTTTATACAGGAACAGCTTAAGCGAAAGTTTGCATATTGCATGAAAGTAAGAAAACTGTTCATTGTAAAAATACTATAAGCTATAAATGAAATGCATCTGTCAAATAAACACCACCAATACTTTTTTGTTTAACACAATCAACTTGAACGTAGTTATTAGATCACCGAAACAAGCGACAAGTTTAAGATACTGTTTACAAATCAGCCCCAGGTCAGAAAGTTTTAAAACCAAAGCAGCTGCTCAATTCCAATTAAAATTGTATCTAAGGAATATACTCCTGTTTAAATGTACATACAATGTATATTAACTGTCCAAATAGTATGATTAACAGAAATGATCATTAGCTCGTTCTATTTATTGGAAGAAGTGCATGGCACATACTAAATACAGAATTTGGATTATAAATATTAAAAATTGTGTCGAATTAAAAACAATAGTGCCTTAAAAAAGTATCAAATATAAACAAAGGGAAACTTCAGTTGCATCTGCAGAAAACAAGCTTATTTATGTTGCATGTTGCCCGACATTTGTGGCGAGGAACCTAATGCCGAACAGTGTGACACTAAACAAATGAACAAGACACGAACATCAATACGCAACAAACGCACACAAACTAATAGTTTGCATTAATTTTAAACTATTTCTAAATACCCGTCCCGATATAGGATTCCTGCTGTTTTCAATAGACATGTGCCTATATTGTCGCATACCCACGTTCGACCCATTCCCCACATCCAGCTGGTGCTTTATGGTATGCTAGGTCTTGGGTACTCGACAATGCGTTACCTGCTGCAAATCGCGTCTTCAAGTAAGCTCTTGGACAGAATTACTTGGAAATATCTACATTGTAATAGCATTTAGGGGAGCATATAGAGAAACTGTTATATAACCAGATGGGATACAAGTAGTCTTGAAGTATAGCACATTTTGATAAATTAGATTAAAGCGGTAGAAATCTTCGTGGGAAGGCTGGTTGGGACTTAAGTACTGTATTTATCAATTATATTATTCACTCGCGCTATTCGTTGGAATAAGTGCAGGGAACATAACTTGTTTGTCGAAATCATAATACGAGTCTTGAAAACCATTACAAATATCAAAAGGGAAACTTCAGTGCACCTGCTGGAGAGAAACTTAAATAATGCATGTTGTCCTGTATTTGTGGCAATGAACCAATTGCCTGTCAGTGTGACACTTAGCAAATCTACAAGATAGGACGCACACATAAACAACTAACACACATACACATTGTTTTTATCAATTTTAAATTACGATTCGTTGTAAACACCTGCCCCGATGTGAGATTCTTGCTGTTTTCCATGTACAGGTGCCTAAATGGTCGGATAATCCATCCATCTGGAGCGTAACGTAATGATTGGTCGTGGGTATTCGACGATGAGGTGCCGAGTGCAAATCTGTCTTCAAGTAGGCTCTTGAACAGGATTACTGGGATATATCTCCATTGTTATAGCAAGTAAGTGATCTTGTTTCAAAACTGTTATATAACCAGATGGGATACAAGTAGTCTTGAAGTATAGCACATTTTGATATATGAGATTAAAGCGGTGGTAGGTCGGTAAAAATCTTCGTGGGAAGGCCGGTAGGGATTTTTGGACTGTGTTAATCACAACACTTGATTGACTGGTATTACAAATCAAGGAAACATATAGGTGCCCTATGTGAGATCCCTGCTGTTATCAATGTTCATGTGCTTACATCGTCTGATACCCTTCTTTCACCTTAATTTCATCTGTAGAGTAACGGAATAATTGAGCCTCGTTATGGGAAAATAGGGCTTAATGCATGTGCGTTTAGTATCGTCACAGATAAGCAGTCTGCACAGGCTAATCAGGGAAGACACTTTCTGCTTGTATGGTAGTTTTTGTTTAAAGAAGTATCTTATAAGCAAAAATTCGGTTTAGGTGGAAAGTGCCGTCCCAGAGAACACTGTGCGGACTGCACAGGCTAATCTGGCACGAGACTTTTCGCATGTTCATTTAGCCCAGTTTTCCCAAAACGAGGATCAATTCGTCATGGGGATTCGACGATGAGGTGCCGAGTGCAATTCGGTCTTGAAGTAGGCTCTTGGACAGGATTACTGGGATATATCTCCATTCCAATAGCATTTTAAATTAATTAAAGCGAAATTGTTATATAACCAGATGGGATACAGGTAGTCTTTAAGTATAAAACATTTTGATATTTGAGATTAAATCGGTAGAAATCTTCGTGGGATTGTTGATTGGGTCTTTTGGACTGTATTTATCACAATAATTGATTGACCCCCGTCGCAACTGATGGGGTAGACATTTACCACAACGCTTAGAGGGTTGGTTGCGTATTTATCCAAATTTTAATTTGAACTGAATAAATGAGCCTCGTTCTAGGAAAACTGGGTTAAATGCACGTGCTTTAATTGTCGTCCCAGGTTAGCCTAAACTAATTGTGGGAAAACGGGGTCTAATGTATGTTCGTAAAGTGTCCGCTTTGACTAGCCTGTGCACTCAGCGCAGACTAATTATTGACGATACTTTCCGCCTACACTGGAATTTTCGTTTAGAAGAGACTTCCTCAGAAAGAAAAATTCCGTAAAGCGGAAAGGGTCGTCCCTGATCAGCCTGTTCACATGCATATAGCCCAGTTTTCCAAGAACGAGGCTCGCATGTTTCCGATTCTTGAGAAATTCGAAGCATACGATCGGATCAGAATTATTGACTAAAGTGACGTCCATATCCATGGGTTTTTATAGGACGATAGCTTAGAGTAATACAGCGATCGGTATTTGTACTTTGTATTATACCCATAATTTTAAATAAAAATACGGCTTAATTAAATATTTGAACACGTCATTTAATTTCTAAATGGCATGATGCTCGTTATTTGTCTTTCCATCGAGCAAAACTATCGTCGTAACACGGCATAACAAACGACCTGAAAAGGTGCTCCGAACATGCTCGCAATATGATAACATTAAACATTATCGTTTCTCTTTTAAAATGGCATTTGTTGCAGATCATGTTATAATCGGAATACTTGTGCATTAATATCTTTGTTTATCAGCCAAAAGGCAATCTTTTGTCGANACGTCCGTTTGATGTGCGGTCTTCATACGTTAGTTTACGGTTTGTTCGTAACTCATGCGTTACATCTCCGTAACGTATCCGGTTTATGTCCGTTAATGTCCGGTTGTTTTACGTCAATATTTCATATAGGGAATGCCGCTAAATAAATGTATCCCTACTGGATACAAAACTGAGTAATAATAATAAGTCTAGGAATAACGTTCCTGTCATGTAACATATAACATTTTCGCCAGTATCTTCTTTATGTCTCTGTTTTGACAATCCTTTTTGTGCTGAATTGTTGTGAATGCGGCTTTGAATGGGTTTTGGTTTCAACCGATATAATAAAACTGATATGGTCTTCAACCGAAATAATAAAACTGATATGGTCTGATATGATAAATTCGCAAAGAAAACTAGAGTAAAATGATAAATTTAAAAAAGGATTATGTATTTGAAAAAAATATATCGAACGTGTTGATAATGATTGCCAAAGAAAAGTTCTGACAAGATTTAGACTAAGTACTAACTCATTAGAAATTGAATCCGGTAGTTACAATAACATTGCTACAGAAAAAATGAAATGAAAACTGAGCAGCATTAACAGGGTTGAATCAGAATATCACTTCTTATGCGTATGTACGAGATAACGAGATTCAAGAAATAAGTATAAAGTAAATACATGTAAATCGTTTTTGACTGTCAACAAGTTCACATCTACGATGTCCAGTACTATCACTAGACAATTAAGAAATATATCTAAATATATTTACAATGCTATGTTACCAAGAAATGAGTACCTTAATAGTATTAAAGCTACTTTGTTGCTTCTTTATAAAACTAACGATGTTAACCAATTACGTATTTACTGATTAATTGTACAATCTATTCATGTGAAATGCTTTTTGTGTGGTATTTTATTTGTGTGGTCATCTTTATGTATAGTTGTGTTGTATGTGGTCATATGCATGTATTTGATGATTTTGCCAATACACTGAACGGAACTGATATAATAAAACACTCATTTTACAAAATATATATAGTTTATTCATGTACAAAATCACACTAGTGCGTGGCACGCGCAATGGTGATAGCTCGTACAAAATAACGAGAATTCGTGGAAAACTTTTATACAAAGTTTACAGTATTCATCAACGAATATGTACATATTTACTCTCAACATATTTACAATACTCTGTGCTATTTTCATTAACCAAAATACAATAAATTCTGGTAAGATGTAAAACCTGCAATAAGCTTATTAACGTCCTACTTAGATTTGTTGCAATGACCAGCAGTTAATAATATTACAATATGGTTGTTAAATTATCGCTAACAGAAAGCTTATGTTCATAATTGTTTAAAAATGAGAAATGTAATCGTGCATTTATGCTGAGTAGGGGATAATTACAACGAGCGAGGCCTGGTATTGAAATGCGCATGGGTGGGGTTAGAGGGTTAGGGTAAGGGTTGGGGTAAGGGTTAGGGGTCGGGTTAGGGTTGTGGTTAGCCTTACCCTAACCCTAACCCGACCCCTAACCCTAACCCTTACCCTTATCCTAACCCAGCTTATCTCCCCTTTACCAGGCCTCGCTCATTGTAGTTGTCCGCTTCCCATTTATGCTTTCACTTCATAAATATTTTGTCCACAGACGTTCACAGCTGGATTTGTTCACAAAATTAAACATACAGTTTAAAATTATATATAAATTTCCATAATATGATACCTTTCACATGTTATTGAACAAACATTTTTAATTTGTGAGATCCAAACAAACACATATATTAACAAATAAATAGAAATAGACAGCACATGTTCTCAGAAATACAAATATGTAGATTTCATTAACCCTTTGCATGCTGGGAAATTTGTCGTCTGCTAAAATGTCGTCTGCTGAATTTCTAAAATTAGCATTTTCTTTGATTGTTTTCAAAGAATACTATCAGAATAGCTAACAGTTTGGATCCTGATGAGACGCCACGTTCTGTGGCGTCTCATCTGGATCCAAACTGTTTGCAAAAACCTTCAAAATCCGGTTCCAGCACTCAAAGGGTTAAATACTTGACTTAGAATCAGTCGGCCAATACAATAGACATACATCAATACATCTCACGATCTTTACAGTCACATTATCATATAATACATATTGTATAATATAACTTTATATTTACGCAGAAAAATTTCAATAACCAAGCATGAACTTAATGAAATGAATTATTTAAGCCTAATTTAACTAGAATAGAGAAAAAAAAGGAACACATTACAAGTACGTGATATCTTATGTTCCGTATGGTGAGTTATAAACAATAACAAAATAGGCATTGAGCGGTAAACTTTTGAATCGAGAAAACAATGAATACTCAAGGGAAACTACTCGAACAAATCGTGTTTTTACCAACGTAAAAAATTCGCTGAAATATTTTACATATTAAAAATATATTACACAGGCCTTTGCAAATATCGAGATTTAAAAATGACAAGTAAAAAATTTCAATCTCGTCTTCATACCATCACTGGTGTAATACTTTTGTGATTATTAACAGAGGTGTTCTGAAGTCAGAAGGGATTTTCAAACACAAGTCAAATAATCTATCCAGGGCTGACCACGAAATCGTTGTATCTGCATAACATTATAATATCATATGAGTCGCGTTCTGAGAAAACTGGACAAAATGCATGTGCGTAAAGTGTCATCCCTGATAAGCCTGTGCAGTCCGCACAGGCTAATCAGGGACACTTTCCACCTAAACTGGATTTTCGCTAAGAAGAGACATCATTTAAACGAAAAATTCCATAAAAGCGGAAATTGTCGTCCCTGGTTAGCCTGTGCGGACTGCACAGGCTAATCTGGGATGACAATTTACGCAAACGCATTATGCCCAGTTTTCTCAGAACACGACTCATATATCAACGGGTTCACAGTCAACCCTCAATTTATCTACAAGCATGCTTTCGTCACTAATTTGATCGACTGATTCTAAGCAAGAGTTCTATACATAGAAGCCCTTAAGGCCCGCAAGTAACTGCTTGGGTCTTTCCGGTACGCAAGGTGGGTCCACTGGGGCTTTCTTAAGGGGCACACGAGGCGGAAGCGCCGGTGGTCGATCCTCTATTTCCGGCGTAATAACGTCACTGAGCGAGAGCGATTTCTCGCTGGCCACTGATGACGACAGAGACGATGATGTAACTGACGTGAACGATTGCACGGATTTGTCTGAAATCACTGAGTCGCCTGACGAGCGTGATGAACGCGACGACGAGCGTGCTCGTAATGTCATCGCCGTACTTTCGGTCGGCGTTGACGATTTCGCACGGTGTTTCCCAACGACGTCGATGGTTATGACGTTTCCATCATGATCCTTAGTTTCCCAGAGATTGTCCGAGATTGGTTTACACACGTTTGGGAACAATGGCACAAGACTCCCCACATCCGGCACTTTAAACTGCAGTTTTACTGACTGCAAAGGTCTCGGGAGCGTCTCTCCCTTGAGTTTCTTTAACGCGAATTGCACGTCGTAATGTTCTCGAGAATGAATGGTGAACATGCAGAAATCGTCCCGTTTCATGTCCGGTTCGAAACCGATGATTAACTTATAAAACTGCAACATATCGTCCCATGACTCCTCGCTCGTAAATAGTACGATGCGTAGTGATTCCTTCCCACAATGCACCATCCGCACGGCCCAAAGCGGTAATTCTTCCGAGGTGTAAAAATAGTCCGAACTATTATACGGATATAAGTTGATTTTCCCTTGTCCGACGTGTTCCGAATGGTGGAATCTCCATGGTGACTTCTCGAAGCGTCTTTTGGCTGTCTGCACGCGCTCGTAACCAAGCGGACCTTCTTCGCTCAAGAATATCATCATCGCCACACTGGGCATGCGCGAGACGGGTTTCGGGTGACAGAAAGACTGGTTCACCGTTTCGTCGTCTGTATTGGCGATTACGTTGAATATATGCAGATCCTGGTCTATCATGTTCAATACTGGCTGGTACAGCTTGGCTAGCGGCAAAACCTTGAATCAAAAGTAATGAAATAAAAATGATGTTGTTTTATGATTTGCCTTTTAACTTTATTTATATGTGTGGCTCATATCTGGAACAAATTGATCCTTTATACAAACGACTTAATAATGAAAATATGTTTGGCAGTTGATTTCTTTTTAAACTTAAAATTATGTGTTAAACTTGTTTTTAACTAATCGCAAATGGAAAATAAAGAAAACCGTTTTTGATTTCAATAATTGTGTAATAAACATTCAAGTGATACCGACCGAATTTGAGATATCGTTCAGTGTTAAATAAAAAAAATTCGTAAAACATACATGTATCAATTTCGCAACGGATATCTGTAATATGTAACACCGCATTTGCGTTCAACAACAAAAACTCGCGCAGATATTTACCTCCCGTGGATCCACGAGGAAGTGCAGTTGCAGCCGGTAGGGGTCGCTAGGCAACATGACGGAGTCCGAGTCGGAACCGAGGCTGCCGGAGTCGATACTGACGTTGTCGGCACCCCGAATGGAGCTCAGGGAGGAAATGCTGCTGCCTGAAAAATGCGAATAGAAACAATGAAAATACCTCAGTCGCGCTCTGAGAAAACGGGGTTAAATGCATGTGCGTAAAGTGTCGTCCCCGTTAAGCCTTTGCAATTTGCACAGGCTAATCGGAGACGACACTTCACGCTTAAAGTGGATTTTCGCTGAGAAGAGGCTTCCTTTAAACGAAAAATACCATAAACACGGAAAGTGTCGTCCCTGAATAGGCTGTGCGGACTGGGACGACACTTTACGCATATGTATTAAGCCACATTTTCCCAGAGCACGGCTAATTTGGCAAACACGGGGATAAGGAATCCGTACATTACCTAACAGTAACTTAACCAAATTATACCCTTGCCTATTCGCATGGACGTTATTTGCGAGGAAACGCAGTTGCTTTAAAATGCTCGGGGAATATGAATGTTCGTAGAAAGGCAACAGTAGGAGTCCGAAGATGGGCAAGTATTCCCCAATATTCTAATTTCTAATATTAAACTTGAGACGTCAGAATAAAGAAGTTCTTGAAACCGGTTGCTGAACTATTTGTTAGAGAGAACGGGTCATTGTGTATTCGTTCCCTAGCCAATTCGTATCGTGGTAACATATTGATTACTATCGTATCTTTTAGTTTCTTCTTCTTTTTCTTTCGGTATACATATCAAGACATATAAGCATTGGTGATATAAATAACAGATACATGATGCAAATACATGAATTGCAAGAAAAATTAGTATATATTTAGATATATAATCAAAGATATGGAATTGAAACTATTCGTCGTGTTTCAGTCAATTTACGTTTACTTAAAAATAAGTATAAACTTACTATTTAAGCTTGATATATAATCCCAAATAAACATTCTGCTTCTTTTAGTGCACATAATTTATTATATCACAACAATCAACAATTGACTCCAGTGCGACCGTCGGATTATATATAATAAATAACTATTATCTTAAAGAAAATATACAGCGTGTCAATAATATCACATATGTTTTCCATATGCGAAATAAACATTATTTTTCTCGTTGAATATCTCTCCCCATTGATTTAAGTCTTTGAAAAACCAATCATCAGAAATGTGTATAAAGCGTGTGAGAGAATAGAGTCATAAATATTTAATTACTAAATACGCCATTTTCTGTCAAGTTCAACAAAAGGGAAACAATCGGATATTTCCGTGAATAATCGGAATTGATCCGCTGGCCAATGAAATCGATCGGCATATTTCGTGAAATACAACGGAAAGCGAAGAGAGTCTCCGATGCGAAAACATGGCGACAGATGGATTCGATCGTTTCGATCATGAAAGCAAGAATAATTAGAAATATAGTGAACAACGGACGCTAGTTGCAGATATTGATTTTAAATGATTGCTCCTTGGAAAGAAGCATTCTCCGATATGATAACGTATTCATCATTCCCAATATAGTCATTGGCCGTTGACATTGAAATTTGTCGGAGGTAACTAGTTTAGTTGGTCGTGAACAAATGTCTACATAACACACTAATGAAGTAAAATGAGCCAATATTTATATTTTTAAACTGCCATTTACTTAAGCGTGTAAGTAGCATTGATAATATTTTCGTGTTTTTTTTTAATGAATAAGAAACAGTTAAATTCGTATATGCACATGTTGGTATACTTTATAGGAAAATAAAATAAAACGTATTTCGACCGCGATCTTTGAGTCCATTCGTGTGTGTAATGAGGGTATTTTTTTAAATATTAAACATACTTAATTATAAACAAATAAACTCACCATCAAAGGAGGAGCAACCGGAAGATGTGGACGACGAAGCGCCAGAAGTTGAACAACTGCCCCGTCTGGACCTAAAAAGAACAAAAATAATTGATTCATATATCGATATCTGACGCCCGTGTCAAATGTCAAAAGAAATAGAGATTTGCTTGTTTGCTTATTTATGTTTGCTTACGTTGTTAGTTGTTTCAAAACATTTGATATATATCATGGCGGTTTTTTGTCTTCAAATTAAACGACTTAAAATTGGGACAATGAGCGTTACAATCTCTATTAGCTGTCCGACCATCCGGGGACATTTAGCGAATGCTCTTCCGAGTATTCAAACATGCAAAGTCACTCAACGGGGACGGTCTGGCGGCTGAAACGCTTGGTATCGACCGAAACCAGTCTGTAAACTTGAAACGAACACGGTCTAAGCAAACGGTGATGACAGTTAAATGAAGATAAATGAAACAACGCGACACTCACTTTTCAAACAAATGAAAGTTGTAACGATGAGTTAAAACAGACAAATTCGAGTCCCTCATGAGTATCCATGTGTCTGAATAAGTTGATAAAATGGTATTATCCATATATTTGTTTCACATGTAATGGCATTTCTCTAAAACAAGATCCGGTTTCGAACACGTCCGGCTTTGTATTTATCTAACATCTATGGGGCAATATATTCATCTGGATATGTACATAACATATACATGGATTTGAAATGAAAGGCTCGACAAGCCTGAAATTCCAAACGGCTTAGCAGTCGTTTTACATGTATTAGGAAGCCCGATTTTAGTTTCAACAAAGAACGGTATTGTTATTTAAAGCATTCGACACATATTTGTTTGGAAATCCGCATCTTAGTCAGAATTAAAATGATTGAATGATAGTTTTTTTAAAGTACAGATAAATGTATGAAACTTTTAAAACGACACGATCAATTATTTTCTCAACTTACCGTAAGAAATTTACAGGTAATTGAAATGATTCCACATTCACATCCACATTCACATAAAAACTCAGAAACTTAAAAGAATATAAGGTACCTAAATTACCAAAGCCCTCACATTTATTCGAATATTTTATTGACTAACAGCTTTATCTACTAGACCAATCAAATAACAATGGCAGAACATTTGAATAAGCAATACACACAAATGCCTGAGAACAATTGTTATTGAGAACAATCGAGATAAGAATGTTTACTGAACATAATAAATAAATCAAAGTCAATCGTGGGACTTATATCTACTTGATAAAGTTTAAGATATTTAAACAGGCGGAGATTCGGCCAGAATTTGAGCGATTTTGAATTTTAATGTTTGTCTAAAACGCGGCATTTGTTTATTCGTTGATTAGCCGAGGTGTCGGTCGTTAAACATGCGACCCCTCCTTATGTGTATTATAATTTCATGATGGGGATAAGTTGGTGACATCTGTAAACACAGGAAGGCATTCATAAGATAATATTTTGGTCGTCTTTGTGTCCCTTTACCACTCAGATACGCATTTTGACGCGTGTGTAGTCCTTTAAAAAATCAACGAAAATTTACGAACTTTCTTTTTAGATTTAAGTTTTAAAGACTTCATTCGCAACCCTAATATACTTATGAGCAGCAAACAGCATAAAACAAGAAGAGCTTGCACGTTTTGTGCTTGTTGCATATAGCCCTTTTCACTGTGCTTTCAGGTAGGAAAGGGTTAAACAGCCTATACGTCCGATAATTCGGATTCCCTACTGCATATGATAACATGCAGTTTACGTTTGCAGTATTATAACGAATGGCGATACTGAGCTGTTAAATCGGAATACTTTTAATTATGTTACCAGCAAAGGCAACTCATTTTTTGATTATATATCTCTAGCTATATATTGGAACGTCATATACATGTTTACTTTTTAAATATATTGTCCTTTTGGTACAATGTTCGTTTGCCTGGTCCCTTTAACCCTTTGAGCGCTGGAACCGGATTTTGAAGGCCTTTGCAAACAGTTTGGATCCAGATGAGACGCCACAGAACGTGGCGTCTCACCAGGATCCAAACTGTTTGCTATTCTGATAGTATTCTTTGAAAAAAAATGTGAGAAAATGCTAATTTTAGAAATTCAGCAGACAACATTTTAGCAGACGACAAATTTCCCAGCATGCAAAGGGTTAATTGAATAAAACAAGCATGATTTCATTGTTGAAATTTAGATAACAATAACATGTGCACAACGCATTGAACTGCAAATCCCATTGTTTTCAATAAGAGATTTCTGTTTTAGTCATACATTCGCCAGAGAGAATGTGTTTGGGGTCAAATTAATAACGTATACGAGGACACACCCGATTCAACAATGTAGATATTAATATTTTCGATTTTCTTTGTTGTGCACGCCTCATTGAGTACGGTTTCTTTATGAATATGGGTGTATTGCGTTTAGTGGCCTAATGTCAGGCGATATAAAGGTGAAATCGATGGTATCACTGAATACAATAATGAGTGAATAATTCATTGAATAAAAATCCAATTTTTAGATTGAAAATACGATAATAAGCGTATTATGTGTCTGTGACATATTGACAGCAATGTAAGCGGACTCTATTCATTTCACTGAGAAATACGTATCAAATGTCGAAAGGTTATGCTTTATCTACCACTATTCCCTTCCTTTAAGTAATTATACAGAGTGTCAATATAAAGAAACATAACTTCCTTTCAATAACTAACGTACATTTGCGTTTGGTGTGGCATAAGTTTACATGTTTCAAAGTTAGTTTCCATTCGTAAACATAAACAATGTTTCAAATACCACATGACCAGTATATACAGTACGATTTGAAAAATATTATGGACGACACGTTTTTTAATAATTGCACTTACGATAAGTACGAGAGCTTGTATAATCGCACATACGATAAATACGAGAGCTTTAAAACAGACTTTAGTAATGAAGTTTATTAAAAGCGAATACGATGCCAAACAGCTCACACCATGTAATTCAGGCATATTAATGTTGTTCAAAAGACGTCCAGACATATAAATGTACATTAGCCTTTAATCTTTCTTTTCACAAACGTATGTGTATTACCCAAACAAGAAAAAAAACACCTGCGTCTGTCGTTTAGAATGTGTCACAATGAAAATAATTTGTTTTCATATATTCAATCAAGAAAGAAAATCAAATGAAAAATTGCCTGAGGGAAGAATTCATGATTATTGTTAAAATGAAGCTATTGAAGCGAAATCGCACGTAATGGATATACATATAAGAAATTACTATCAATTTGCGTTTAATAGCGCATTCATAATGATTATATCGATAAACGAGTGAACACATACGTCTTTTGGCTAAAGAAATTGAAATGCATTTTATCGACCTTGCGATTTGGCTAATGAAATTGAAATGCATGTATCGACCTGCGATTGATGTAATTTTGCATAACGAAGACCGAATCCCGATAAACAATCCGAGATGAGTCAAAATTCAAGCCCTCGACGATCGATCAAGCACTAAGACACTTTCAATTTGAGCCGCGCTCTGGGAAAACAGAGCTTACTGCATGAGCGTAAAGTCACGTCCCAGATCAGACTGTGCAGTCCTCGTTTATGGTATTTTTCCGTTATATGGAAAGAACTAGTACTCTTAAAAGCGAAGATCTATATAACGCCCACAGAGTGAAAATCTAAATCGGGACCTCCCGATTGCTATTCAGACACTGCGCACCCACTATCCCCAAAATAATGTATTTATTTAAAGACAAACTGTTCAATACAGAACAGACAGAACATTGAATTACTTATGACTAAAGAACAATTGGCCGTTTTTTGGCTCAGGTACTTCTTAAAAGTACCCCGGGTACTCTTTAATATACTACAACGTACCCCGGGTACAGAAAATACGCTTAAAGCCACCCGGCCATACTCTGGGGTACTTTTTAGTATATTTTCCGTATCCTTAAGTATACTTTAGAGTACCCGAGGTACTTTTAAGTAGTACCTGAGACGACAGTTGAGCATTACAAAACCGCGTACCTGTAGTCCCAGAATGGGTAGTTCTCCGTGTTTTCTGTGGCTACGCGCTTGGCCTTCAGCGCCCTCTGCTGGTAGGTGCGCTTTACGTAAGTTTCCATATTGACGTCACCGTTGACGTCATACACGCCGGAATATCCAAGGAGGAACCGCTCCGACTGTATGTGTTTCTCCCGTTTTTACACAAAGCACTGTGATTTTAGATCGAGTTCAGATATAGCACTGTGGTTCTAATAAACACCCCTTACGTTAATATCATTTTACATAAAAGTGGACTTTACTTCATGGTCTGTGACTAGTCATGGCACATAATCACTTTCATTGGGTCACATACAAAAACCACAACACGCCAATGCATGAATCACGCGCACTAACAAAGAACTGAAAAATAGTTTATCCTTTTATATCAACGAAACCACCACTGTCTTCTATCTTCAATAGAAGTTCAAATTTTAATAGTAGATTTCAATAGACCACAGTGTTATTCAATGGCTCATCTGTCGTCGCGTCTATTATGCGGGTCAAACTTGAACAATGTGCCAGGGCACTCGCGGGTCAGCAGCGTCCGAAGTTACCCCGGTGAATTATCCGCACAATACCGTGCCCTATCTTGTCGCTGCAATCCTCGATGACGATCGTAAAATCCGACAATGTTTAAATAATTCACGGCTGGTCGATCAAAGTTAAACAGTCTCTGAAAAAGGGAATGAAAACAAATTCAACTCGCTGTAAACTTAAAGGCAATAGTTTATTTATACATTTGTGTGAATAGCAAAACTTACTTTAAGTTCTCTTTGAAATTTAAGAAAGTGTAACACTCTCACAATAACAAACAATGCTCCACATGTTAAGAACCCGGTTTCTTCTTTTTCGGATATAAAAGCTTATAGTATTTCCTGTTAATTTAATCGCACTAGTTACAATACACGCTCGATTAAAAAATGTACTTAACGCAAAACTTACATAAAGTTCTCTCTTAAATTTTACAAAAGTTAAACACACTCACAACACCCAACAATGCGCCATATTTTGAAGTAATACTATATAGATTCTTTTTCGGATATTAGAGCTACTAGTACATCCTGTTAATTAAATCACACTAGTCACAATAAATAATCGATTACAAATCAACTTAACGCACGTCTAAAAGCTCGCTTATAAGCAGCTGTCAACAAATTGATACCCTTATACATGTTCCTAATAAGGGAAATTTGATATTTAAGATTAAGAAAAAAATAATTAATCCCTCAATAGCGTTTTCCTTTTTTAGGAGAATAATAAATGCAGAATTGTTATATTTAACCGGATTAAGGTTTCAGCTCTTTGAGAAACGATAATCCTCAGCATATCCGATAAACTTGATCAAAGTGAACTTTACAAGTGCGAATCCATTTAACAATAAAACAATCAACCGGTTGTTGATAATAAATCTCTATGATCAAGTTTAGGCAAATTGTTTTCATAATAAAAACTGCGAACCAATTTAACAATTAAACAATCAACCGTCTGTTGCTTATAAATTGTTATGAAATCACGTTCAAGCAAATTGTTTAAACCATAAAAATTACCAATGAGATTTCGGACAGTTCACCCAACGTTGTAAACGTCAAAACGTCAGTCAGTGGTTAAAACATCGATCAATTTCCAATTGTCATCGATGTACAAGACAGATAATGTCAAAATCACGTCGAGGAATGCATTAAATCCCTAAAGCTGTTGTAATATGTTCGGCGTTTCCTTTTGAAATTCTGAGAAATCTCAATTTGAAACTCAAGTCACGTGACACTTTGACTCAACTCGAGTCGTCTGCGTAAAGTGAGCACGTGCTACAAACTTTCGTCTGGTTGCTCGGTATTTATTGCCTTTAATTAAGCGCGAAAATATCGCTTTGAGCAAATTAATGACTAGTCAATTATGTGATGGCTCCAATTAATGTGAAATAAAAATGTGATATGTTTGAAAAAATATCATAACAAAATTGTATGCAAATCATAATTAATAAACTGGCAACTATCAATTTGCAATCCTCAATCTTAAATGTATGTCAATTGGGGGTTCATTTTAATTTAGGTGCGATAAAAGTGTGTACATTTTTTAAACAAAATCATAAAAACAATTGAATGCAAATCATAATTATGCATGCATTCACAACTATCAATTTACCGCGCAACCCAAAACCAACGAAAAAGTATGTTTTGAACATGTATATTAAAATTTTCGCATGACCAGTCGTATATCAAATATAATGGAATAAACAAATACTTGACCCAATCAAACAACAACAACGATAATGATGTTTGACAGATACTTCTCAACTAGACGTTGGTGTCTGATTTATTTAACTATAAAAGGTTTATAATGAATTTCACAAATAAAACAGTTTTTCCATGGTATAACTATTCTAATATAATATTACACTATATGTTATTGTAAATAATATAATTATGCGCATATATTTTATGACTTCTTTATAGACAAATGTTAATGGCGTTTTACCTAAAAAAAAACTAACCGATTGGGTGTTGGATGCTGATGTAATAATTAATGTATATTCTTTTTAATGATTTTTTATTTTACTATTTTCAAAACTAAAAAAAAACGTACAATGATCGTCATTAGTCTTTAAATGTTTTTTAATTTCATGCTGTAATTTATGATGAGTTACTATTACAGTTTTAATACATGCATGTGTATACTATTGATTTTAATGTTATATCACACTCATAATAGTTATTATCATCATCATCATAATCACCACCACCATAATAAGGTTCATAAGGAAACATTACGCATGCATGTTTTGGTAAGTATTTAGTATTTTGTACATTACAACTTTACCTATTTCAGTTCTGCACCGATCCAAATTCACACTGTTATCCATACACATAATAATAACAATTTGTCTTTTTCTTACAAGTTCAATATTTATATTTTCACGTTAACCATTGCATTGTCACTTGAAAATCTCGAATCACAATAAATATTACTGTATGTCCACTTTTCTCTTTCCAAGATCAACTAGTATTTTCACCCATTCACCACACAAACGACACACCCTGACATTTTTCAGTAACAACGACATTTCGATCCATAGTTTCACTCGATTTTGAACGCGTTCCAAAACGTGTGCTTTGCCTAATCAGCACCGTGTTTGAAACAATACCCGGTTCAACCGACAATACCGTATTGAGACAATCAAGCGTTCCGTGACCGCGCGCATCTATAGGCTACACACAACCTTACAGAAAATCGGTAAACAAACGATAAACCATCTGTATGCGGTGAACAACAGATATAAAGTATCGGACTTGTTGAAAATTGACATCTAAATGTTGAATCTAGATTACCGCGATCAGCGATTGTTGACCGATGTAATCAATACATTTCAATAAGCCACCGCGGGTTTGTACAATCGAGAGCTATCGCAGTATCTCTGAGCTATCTCCGGAGAAATTGCTAAAGGGATACTTCTCTGTTCTTCCAGAATGTATGGTTTTCCATTGTTCATTTTAAAAACAAATGCGTTAATGATGTTTGAACACTTAACATTTATGTCTATTTACATGTTTGTTTTTGTATTTTACTGGTGCACTTTGACTCTAATTTGTAAACTTGTATGTAAATGGTCCAAGGCGTTTTGCCGATGTTCCAATAAAAACAAACTTGATAACGTTTTTACATGTGGGGAATAAAAAATAGAGTTCCTTTAAGGGACATACTTCACAATAATATTCACAAGGATGCTACCATCTTAGCGTTAACCAGCGTTAACATACATGGTGATTACCCTACCTCAAAACTTAAATAAAGGGTACCGGTACACAGAAAATAGTCCTAATATACAATTATACAGCAATTAATCCAACGCATTTTAAAAGGGCATCTTTTCTGGTGAAAGTAAATTACGTTCATTTAACTTAATTCGGTTGGAAGGAATGCATATAATAATGTTTAGTGTTTGAGTGTCTCTAAGAGTACCTATAATTGTCACAAAACGTAAAAGTCACGGTAAGTCAATTTTACATCGATACCGTACTCCGCCACTGTTAAGATAATTTTAAGTAACTTAAACTGACGTAGAACGTCATTGTAACGGCCACATATTTAATGTCTCTAAGACTGCTTCTATATAATGTACTTGCAATATATTCTTATCCAACTTGCACAACAGTAATTGTAAACTACAATAAGTCCCTAGAACTGAATTTAACAGTCACTATATATGCAACAACTGACGTAGAACGCTACTGTAACGGTCACATATTTTTAGTCTCTAAAAGGGCTTTTATTATTATATAATGTAATATTATTATATATATTATAATTGTCGTATATAACTTCAGCCACACGTCTCTAGTACTACATCACCAAGTCACTGTAATTCATCAACACGTCTGCATTACTACAGCAACTATCACTGAAACTAAATCGACGCATCACTATAGGTGTCACTATTCACGTCTACAACCAAAAGATAAGTTAAATCAACTATAAAGCCAATATTGGTCACTTTTATTGCCACAGCCAGTTTCCATAACTACCACAAGTTCAGTCACTGTAGGTGCCTTAGATATTTAACATTATCGACCAAATTTACAACACCACTTTCCCAAACGCTTATTAAATTTATCTGCATAATATAAAACCTTTTTGTATTAAACGATTTAAAACCAACGTTATATGTACACGATATAAGTTGTTACAAAATTAACATATCGTAACATTAACATTAATTTAATTAATGTCTGCATGTTAAATCGCTCTCCACCTTTATTGCGTTTTAATTTCCCATTCATGTAAACACATTTCAATAAACTAATCCAGGCGGTAATAAATAGCAAAGGTGTTAGAATCCACATACGCAATCTATAATACGCATTGCTTTAAACTCTTATTAATGTGATCTTAAATCGATATGGCACATTTTCCAATATATGGACGGCTAGATTGAATCTTAAATTTCGGTCAACCGGAGAATCAAAATTAAGTGGATAATTGCCGAACAGAACGAACTGATAAAATGTTGCCTTTGATGTTAATCGATCAATTAAAATCAATCAATTATTATTCATTAGCCACACTTACTAGTAACACCTAGCACATGTACACAGAAAGCGCTGTTCATTTCTGTTTATGCCCCGTTCCATGATATTTCGTTCTTAATGTTATAGATAATTTCCAGTATAAATCGATACAAGGACAAATAATGACGATCTTTTCCATGATTACCGACATGTATTAAAATAAGACACATTCCCAGCTTCACTGCTTCTACTAGCGGAACTTTTTATTCGTGACAAAGCCAAGAAAAAAGTAACAAAAAGCCAGACATTATGTTTTGTTGTTTAAGATGCTTAGGAGACTCTGACTCACGCTCATTAACCCATTAATGCCTAGTGGACTCTCCCATCCTTCTAAATTGGATCAATTTATTTCCAAAATTAGGGAAGTCTAGTATATTTATTTATATATTTCGTATATTTCTTACAGAATTTCCTGTAAACAAACAGCACAGACCATGATGAGACGCCGCATCTTGCGACGTCTCATCTGGGTCTACGCTGTTTGCCAAGGCCTTTTTTTCTAGACGCTAGGCATAAATTGGTTAATACACACACTTCAACAATGCAATACGAGAATAATGGTAAACCATGAATATTTCATTAATATCAAATTATGACTAACACTTGTTTTCTATCGTCCATGAAGTGTCGCGGTAATCATTATTTATTATTATCCCCCGCCATAGGCGGCGGGATATTGTTTTGGCGTTGTCCGTCCGTCCTTCCGTCCGTCCGGCACTTTTGTGTCCGGAGCCATATCTTGGAAGTGCTTTGGCGGATTTCATTGAAACTTGGTATGAGTATATATATGGATAAGAGGATGATGCACGCCAAATGGCATTGTTCACCATCTGCTAATAACGGAATTATGGTCCTTTGTATCTGTGACAAAGCTCTAGTTTGGAGGGGGATATCGATTCAACGAATTTGCTTGTTATATAAACTATCTGCAAAATACTGGTTGCTTACCGCATTTTGACCTAGGTGTTATTATATGGTAAGAAAAAAAGGTTTTGACATACGTATTCTCTACAAATATTATGTTCTATGCCTATTGTGCATCGACAACCAAAGCAAACAGCGATTTCCATTTTTCGTTATTTGCTAACTATGTGGATATATTTTGTATAAGTCGACTCACCTCTTAATTCACATGTCCCTTTTGCAAATGACCCCTTTTCCGTTCCATGCCATCTGCAGAAATCGACGCAGTGCAATCATTGTTTGCATTGATACAGGCAGCATATCCCACTAACCGAGGACATATTTCGATAAAAATGTTCAAAGGTATAAAAACAAATGTCAACTTTTCAACATGTCTCCATCGTAGTTGCAATTACCTCCTCTAGTACTTCAGCGGTAAATACTGTTGATAACCTATTAATTTATTTTTTCAAAGTTATTATCACCATTTTCGCATATCAACAATTCCGCAGTTAGCATACTGTATCCTTATTGAGCGCTAACTATAGGTGATACACGATTATTGATATAAGATTCTATTTCGGTTTGTAATACAATGTCTCGATGTGAACAGTCTTCAGTTTTGAAGACCTCGCATTAGGCTTTGCACAACTTTGACCACAGTTCTTTCACAAGGTTTGGAAAACTGCCATTTAAAAGTTCTTCATTATACGTTATTATGTACGTTATTAACCAACTTGTTATTTCTTCATGACAGCAGTTTCTGTTTCACTAGCAAATAGCGCGTGTTGTACTGTTTCCCACTCAATCAACTCTAACACACGTAGGTTTTCCGCAAATTTCACATTTCACACTTGTCCAGATGTCATACCGTTTCAATATAAAACATCGTCCCAAATAGTACTAGATGCATATGCGAAACACTAGGTTCACAGATTCAATACGCTGCTTCACGTTTTCATATTATGCAACGTTTGACATTTTTCGTACCGTTTTCCAATATGCATACATTAAACTTAAACTTGTATGGGAAATTAAGACAGCGGGTATGCGAAATTAAGACACAACCCCTTATCACTGGTCCGCAGTTCACACTCACTTGGTTCGATCTGACGATTTCTCGAGCAAACAAATCACTTTCGAGCCATCTGACGAACAATTAAAACATTTCATCGATACTGAACACGAAATGAAAGATTATAGCGATAACGCATTAGTCCAGAAAGCTCTGACAGAGGCATTGTAAGATTTGATTGTCGCTTGCTTTCGTTCTCCTTATCAAGATCATCGGATTCGCTTTGAAGTGTTTACTACATTACACTTATTGTTATCTATTGTTAAGATTGTGTACAGGCAAAAGATCTTTAGTGCCGTTTTCATAATTTAAACAAAACGCTTAAACTGCGACTGTGATTTTTTCCATACTTAAATATAGATAAATTGCTAGATAGCGAAGAAATAACTTTGTAGTTTATAATAGAACTAATACAGGTGCTTCTTTAAAGACTTTTGAAGAACAGATGGTTGTATTTTTTTTGACCAATTTGTAAATTACTAAATTTGTAAATTTTATGGGGTGCAAATTATTATTCTAAATGCAGTTTTATTTTATGAAAAGAGTTCGATAAACAAAACTAGACAACTGTATGCCAACATAATTAGTTTGATTAAAAAACAAAGGAAACGAAGGAAACAACATATGCAAGGCATATTATTGAAATATAAAAATACTCAAAGCAATTCGTGTATTTTAAGAGAAACCCGTCAAACGAATATTAAGTCATTGGGGGCAAAGACTTTTCTGTATTGTTATTTACAATTGTATACAAATGGGTTTGTGAACACGGGAATGTGAGGCGAATTATCACTTTTTCCAATGGTCAATTACAGGTTCTATTTGTGTGAAGTTATTTAACGCTAATTTCAGAATGAATTGTTAACACTTATAACAGTCTTAATTTTAAACATCTCTTCCAGCCTAAACTGTGTATTGTAAACTACTTTAAATCGTATATCAGAATTGAATATCAACTACTTTCGGCTCTTTTTTTTGTTAAAAATAAGTTAATTTTTGAGTAAACATCGATCTTTCGAACATTATTTTTGTATATACAAATAAAAAATAAATATTTATTAAAGTTCAACAGGCGCAAATTTTTTATTTCTTATAAGCAGTATTATATTTTTAAATCAACCATTTTTTTGGAGTTGATTCATGTCAGTATAAACTTTAAAGAACATATGTTCGGTATGAGATACCCAACACATGCTTTCCTGAACTTGTTGTAATCACTCTATCTGACATGACTTCAGATGCATTGCAGCGCTACATGTGTTAAAACTGCAGTGGGTCAGTTATATGTCGCACCGCGTTAATCCGAATTTCATTTGGGTATCTACATATCCGATTAATGCTTTTGTATATAAGAAGACATTTTATTTTAACCAAAATCCGCTATTTCAAAATATCACTACTTCGAACTCAATATTTTCGGTCCTAAACGTATGTGTGTTCGTGTATGATTGGTTGGTTATTCAAATAATTTGGATGTCCGATATCAATGTATTTTAGTTAGTTTTAGTAGCCTAGCGATCGGGAGGTCATGGGTTCGAACCCCACTGGGAGCGTTCCTTTGATCTACCTCAAAGACACCAAGTACTGGTTATAGTCCCAGGAAACGGACTCGAAAGCGTTTATATAAGCCTACGGCTTTCGATGCAATCGAGCTAAAATAAATAGGTTTAAACTAATGTATTTTAGTTCACAATTAGTATGGTGTTTGCTGTTAGATTGATTTCACCGATTCGTGCTCCTTATATGTAAGATTTTGTTATTGAACAAGTCAACTAGCACAGAAAATACTTGAAATTTGTCAACCTATTTGGTATGTGTTGTTTTTGGTTAATGGGTGAATAGAAAGTGGATTTAATTTGATGTAAATTATTAAACCAGATATTAAATGAAGGTAAAATAATCATAATTTAAACACACGCTAACTTTTTCTGCAGAAAAACTGTATTACTGTGAAATCACGTTGTTTTTTGACGTCATGACGTCATCATTTTAGCGTAATTCTCCAGTTTAACTCTTTAAAAATGTAAAATAAACGATGAAAAAGCATAAAATAAAACGATTATTCTTGGATTCGGTGGAATATTGATTTAAGTTCACTCGTGATCATAAAAAACATGTATCTTCTATGATCACTCGTGAATTAAAATCGATAAACATGTTTTTCTTATATATTTATTTCTCCCAACTTTAGTCCAGATGATAATGATGAAGATGATGATGATGATGATGATGATGATGATGATGATGATGATGATGATGATGATGATGATGATGATGATGATGATGATGTCGATGCCGATGATGATGATGATGATGAGGTTCGAAAGTTGCCTGCAGCTGCGCTCACTTCCAATAAAAACCAATTATAAACAATGTGAGTCTTTCTTGTTTAGACATAATGAAACTAACTACTGCTTGAAACAGCCAACTAATACCATTTAAAAAAAANTATGGAAAACTTGTTGACGCTATATAATAGCCACATTTATTGGCAAATCTTCATGAAACTTGGTCAGAACATTTGTCCCAATAAAATCTTAGCAGGGATTGAAACTGGGTCATATGAGCTCAAAAACTATGTCACTAGGTCAAATATATAAAAAAACATGTTAAAAGTCACTTTTTTGGTCCAATCTTCATGAATCAGCTTGCATTTTTTTCAGAATAGTCTAGTTCCTTTTGCTCTCAGGTGAGCGCCTTAGGGCCTGACGGCCCTCTTTTTTTAAGTATTGTCATTAATTATTATTTTATAATTCAAAAGAGTCGAATTGTGTTTTAGGTTTGTTTTGAATATCCTGTGACAGGAAACTGTAAAAGGTCTTTGTTTGGATATCTTCAATCAACAGTACTAACAAAACATCAATCGTAAAACTTGGCATATAAAATATGGTCAATAGATAATATTAGAAGAGCTCTGTGATTAGAATTCATAACTCAACACAGATAATATGGTTATGATTTTAATTTTAGTTTATGTACATGGAGTGTTGATAGGCAATTTGTGAATGTATTTTGTTAGGACTAATTAAATCAGTTTGTCCACATTTATGGTGTTCAAAATAGCTGTCAGAAGCTTTTAGCATAAACAGTACAAATGAACAGAATAAGAGTGAAATTACAATTTATGGGCCTTTATTTGAAAATGCTGTTAACTGTTATGCACCTCACATGCATGAACACTTTGACATTTTATAAAAAATATAATGGTTGTGATATATTGTAAGTGGTTGGGCTGGGTTTAGGGGGGATTGTTGGTGGTTGTGATTGGAGGACCCAAAGGTCAATTAATTTCACTGTGAATAATCAGCAACTTATTTTGCCCAATTGGGAAATGTACTGGGCCGGCCAATTGGAAACATGAGCGTGTTTTTTTTTTTAAATCTTGATAATGGAAAATTCACATGGTTAAATCTTCAAATCAGGATTTTTGTGTCCTTTTAATTGCTTGGTAGTTATTTACACAAACACATTTGAATAATCTTCCACATGCCTTTTTTAGGTGAAATTTTCAGTTTCAGTGCTCATTTGGGACTGACACTCTTCATGGAGACAATTTGTAATTGTTCTGACAGCCTGACTGATGCTCTTCTGGGGCCTTGTTTGACGCTGACTTACTGGTTGGCAATCAACAATTTTAGTTTTCTTAAAGCAATTCATGTTTTGTTTATTTGTTTAGACAGAAGTGGCTAATGATTATTATATCTCAATTTTATTTCATAAACATCTTGCAAAGTATATAACTTTAATTTATATGATAATGTCCTGATGTGTCAATATTTGTTGATAAAAAATCCCAATATGGTCCATTTTGTTGGTTAAAAAATCCCAAATTCGCCATTTTATCGATTTGAAAAAATCCCAATATGACCAGACTCCTTTACCCAAAATAGATGGAAAAAACCGTATAAATTTTGTTTGTAGTTCTTATTACTGTTTCTCATTTTATTTACAGGAACACATTCCCTTTTAAGCTAAAAAAATAAACACTTCACCGGCAAAATTGATCGAAAAGTAAAACAAAATGGCCTAATTGCTTGAACACATTGTTCATTTATTCAACGACAAACGCCAAACAATTTAACTATGCAATTTATTATCTTAAAGGTTTGGCATAATAATGTCAAGGCTGGGATCATTTGTATTATACAAGTTCCCCCGAGAACGGCGGGAAATTTAAGTACATAATGTCTATCCCCCGTGACAAGCGGGAAGTGTGCTCGTGGAAACTATGCCGATGAACACAATAATTTTGTCTTCACACAACTAAGCTCAAAACACAAATCGTTTTGCATTGGGCAAGACTTGCGATCAGTATATTGACAACATACATACAAGTATATTACATATCGTAATATACAACAATCAAGTATAATCGTAGAATAACATGACAGTACAACTTTAATTGGTATACATCACTTATATTCTTTATCCTTTAATGGTGTATTCAAGGCCAGAGTAAAAACCAGAGAAAAAACTTCAACTAATGTAAAATAACTCTGGAAAACTGTACCCGAAAACAACCAGTATTAACATGTAACTGTGGACATTGTGTAACTCAAACATAACTGGTCATTTTAACCAATTTCTTAATGCGGTTCAAATTTCAAAAAGTAAAAGTTTACTGATCAAAGTCAAGCGTAGAACTGACCAAACAATGAAAACCCCGTGCACAGTCCCGCCTATGTCCGCCTGAGTGACCATCACTCACGTGACAACCATACGCATGAACGAACCGCACATGTACCTGTTTTGTGCGGTGCGTTATGTTTAGACATACGTTCTATGCTGTACTCCGTAACGCACAGAACTGAAAATTCTCCAACACTGGTACAGTCAATTACGCAGGAACCTGTCGTCGGGGGCCGAACTAAGTAGACCATTTGACAAACTGACGGTGTTCCGTACGCTGCTAAGTCCCAGCCATGACGATGTGGGTTTCTAATGGAGCTCGTAATTCTCGACAACACTGGAATATAACAAAAATCTGGCAAGCATCGTGTTACAATAAAATTAAGTGGGAGGGTGGGTGGTAAATGTAAACATGTGTAAACCATAGAACGACATACCCTGAGATGCGACCAGCAGGTAAAAGACCGACAATTTTCACGGGCAGTGGTTTTGTACTTAGTGGACGAGTCTATGTGTTACAGTAGACTGGGTAGGATGGGTTATAACAGTGGGGTATGGGTTTCGGCGATCCCTTAGGAAAATCGCGTTTGCGTTGAATAAGAGAGTTTATTCTTGAGCGAATAAACATTATTATTCAACGACAAACGCCAAACAATTTAACTATGCAATTTATTATCTTAAAGGTTTGGCATAATAATGTCAAGGCTGGGATCATTTGTATTATACAGGTTCCCCCGAGAACGGCGGGAAATTTAAGTACATAATGTCTATCCCCCGTGACAAGCGGGAAGTGTGTTCGTGGAAACTATGCCAAAAAGGACCACGGCCGCAGGAAGTGGGCCTTCCGCCACACAGCGGCCATGAACACACGCCAGCCTTGACAAGCAATAACAATGAATTAAAATCGGGTTTGGAAAAAACGAAACCTTGCTCAAATAAAAGGCTAGATTGCTCCGGACAGTGTTCAACATGATAACGATCCTAACTAGAACTTGTGCGTGTCATCGGATTTGAAAAGGACAAGCGATTCAACAATGTCAGGGTATTAGATATAGCAACCTCCCGCATCTAAGATGCTATTCAGGAATTCTATATTTGTTTTCTTATTTATTTATTTATTTAT
>VMBQ01005336.1:0-66223 GCA_007657795.1 Dreissena rostriformis | reverse complement strand
TCTATTTCTGACTCCGATAATAACATTATACAATATTCAAATGTTCTACCAAACTAAAATAACGTCTGACTTAATAGACAACGCAAACATTTATATTGGACTGCACATCTATGTCGAAAATGCAAATTTATGTTGAAACTTATGTTGAACTGCAAGAGTTTATTGTATTATTGTTGAATTATAAGTTTGTGTTATGTGTTGCCTGTTTACACATGAATGGTTAAAATAAATTAATTGTATTAACAATTATGGCATTACTTGAATCCGTATACAGTGTTATAATCAAGGTGAAGACACCGGAGGCCCGTGGGATTCCTTTGTGTGGGGTGTATTTTATCTTGACGTCACCNTTGAATCCGTATACAGTGTTATGATCAAAGTGAAGACACCGGAGGCCCATGGGATTCCTTTGTGTGGGGTGTATTTTATCATGACGTCACCATAGTTTGTGAAGACTTTGCTGGTAGAAACGTAACCGCATAGGGCTTGCGATGTGCCTTAAAAAGGAAAATACGATTAAATAAGCTCACCTGGTTATGGCAACCGATAGTTTCATAAATAGTGCATGCCAATTATTATAACAATATACGAACATGAATTGTTTTTTATTGTTGTATTATTTTAAATATATGCCTATCACTATGATACTTTTTAGGNTTCAAAGCGCAGTAGGGGGAATTGTGTTTCTGACAAACACAGCTCTTGTTATCATTAAAATGTGCAAATGTATATTAAATTTCAAATGATTTTCAAATTTTCAGTGATCAGGAGGGGGAGGGGGGGGAGGGGGGCAAAAATGAGCAGTGCACCCTAGTATATCACTCCAGATCTTTTCCCAGTGAAAATACCCCAGTATTTCATTCAGAATATTAATAGGAATGTTATATTTATACAAATGTTGCAGGGGTGTGATTTCTCATCATTTGAATTCATTTCCTCACTTTCAATGTCAAATTTATATTACAGTTATTAACTTTGCTGGATCTATGTACAAATCAAGAGTTTAGTTGAACCCTGTAGGGAGGGTAGGGCAATTGCCTCCGCCAAACAGTTTCTTAAATAACACCCCTGTGGTTTATCCTCAAGTTGTGTATTGACATACAAACCTTACAACAAAACTTCTTGTTTCAGTCGAGTATAGGAGAGAAGAAAGTGACATTTTCTTACAGTCATGAAGAGCATAGTAAGACAATTTTATTTTCATGAATACAATTTTTTAGCTCAACTTAGCAAAAAAAAAATTGTGGTGGGTTTTCTTTCTGGTTCCATTGTCGTGTGTTGTCAATTTGCTTTCAACATCTCCTCTCTTACTGCTTTGCAGATGTTCACAAGAGTGACCTTCGGTGACTCTCTCAAGAGTTGACCTAATTGTTCTGGTCTGTGCATTTTTAGGTCATCAATGCTGAACATATATATAAAAGAGGTTAAAAAAGGAGTTAAAAGTTGGCCTTATCCTGGGTATACATGATTAATGAATACTTGATAAGCAAACTAACATACTTTTTATACGCCCGTTCAAAACGGGACGTATTATAAGATCACGATGGGCGGCAGTGTCCCCTCTCTAATTCGAACAGTTTTTATCTGATCTTCACCAAACTTGGTCAGAAGTTGTGTCTAGACAATATCTAGGTCAAGTTTCAATATGGGTCATGCCGGGAAAAAAACTAGGTCACGGGATCACTTAGTGCATTTCAAGAATTGAGCATGGTGTCCGCTCTCTAATTGAAGTAGTTTTCATCCGATGTTCACCAAATGTGGTCAGAAGTTGTGTCTAAATGATATCTAGGTCAAGTTCTAATATGGGTCATGCCTGGTCCAAAACTAGGTCACGAGGTCACTTAGTGCATTTCAAGCATTTAGCATGGTGTCCGCTCTCTTATTAGCTCATCTATTTTTTGAAAAAAAATCATGAGCTATTGTCATGACCTTGGCGTCGGCGTCGGCGTTGGCGTCGGCGTCGGCGTTGGCGTCGGCGTCGGCGTCCGGTTAAGNTGTCATATAAGAATAATCATCGATGTCTTTTGAATTAAAACATTTATCATCAGTTTAATTTCAACATAAACAATATTATCCATGTCTTCTGTATTGAAAATAAGTTATATTTTCGTCATCAGTGGGATAGATCTCATAATTAGCAAGAGATCCGTCATGCGTAACAAATTAAAAAAAGGCGATACTTCAGTTGCATCAGGAGAAGAGAAATCTTATTATATTATTTTTATTAGCTCATCTATTTTTTGAAAAAATATTATGAGCTATTGTCATCACATTGGCGTCGGCGTCGGCGTTGGCGTCCGGTTAAGTTTTGCGTTTAGGTACACTTTTCTCATAAAGTATCAAGCTATTGCATTCAAACTTGGTATACTTACTTACTATCATGAGGGGACTGGGCAGGCAAAGTTAGATAATTCTGGCTTGCATTTTGACAGAATTATGTGCCCTTTTTATACTTAGAAAATTGAAAATTTGGTTAAGTTTTGTGTTTAGGTCCACTTTTTTCCTAAAGTATCAAAGCCATTGCTTTCATACTTGCAACACTTACTAACTATCGTAAGGGGACTGTGCAGGCAAAGTTATGTAACTCTGACTGGCATTTTGACGGAATTATGGGCCCTTTATACTTGAAAATTTGGTTAAGTTTTGTGTTTTGGTCCACTTTACCCCTAAAGTATCATAGATATTGCTTTCATACTTGGAACACTTACTTACTATCATGAGGGGACTGGGCAGGCAAAGTTTGCTAACTCTGGTGTGCATTTTGACACAATTATGTGCCCTTTTTATACTTAAAAAATTGAAAATTTGGTTAAGTTTTGTGTTTAGGTCCATTTTATTCCTTAAGTATCAAAGCTATTGCATTCAAACTTGGTACACTTACTAACTATCATGAGGGTACNATTTCTTTCAAAAGAAATAATAAATCAATAAAAAATATCTATACAACGACAATCAAATTTAATGCCATAAATAAGGCTTTAAGTGTAAATATCTTTGCGCAATCGTTTTAAAGTATTATGGGCGTTAAAAATTGTTGCATAAAAACTGTTTATAAAATGAATGGTGATCGTAAACGCAGCAAGTTTATTTGTGAGTATAATAGAAATAGTTTATACGCAATACTTACTATCACTTATTCCATCCGTTCTTTCAAAGCGCATTAAACACACATAAATGGTAAATACAGCCGAAAGACGAAACGCTTCCATTTTCGCTAAATCCGGAACAGGTAGTGTTCAAAATACATAGAGCGACTAAACAGCACGACATCAACTGTTATCAGTAGTCACTTGACCTCACTCAAAGATTCAGTGCGAAGATTTATTGCCAATAGAAAGCTCGCATTTTGAAACGAGGGTTATATTGAAGCATTATCAGTGAAAGCCTTAGTATGCATACACACGCCAAAGTTAAACGAAGACTTTTAAATCTAAGACTTTATGCTCTTTGGAAAATTGTAAGATTTGACATCTTATTGAGTGATTTGCTCGTAATCTTCGTTTATTTTTTGATGAGTTATATTGGGTTTTGAAAACTGTTAGTAAGCAAAAGTTACAAATTGGAAGAAGATTAACAGTCTCAATACAGTTGAAAATGGCCAAACTAAGACTAAACAATTTAAACATATTTTTTTTTTATATTTAAAAAAATATATTTTTAAAATCTTCTCTGAAAGTACAAGTAAGGGGTTTAATATTAATTTGTAGCACTGTAAAGTTTTCCTCTTCAAAGTTTGTTATAATCAGACACATAACAAATGCGCTAGACGACACACACATGTACATATCAAACGAAAAAAAAATGGGTTGACAGCCTTAGACAAAAACACGATAGAACGTTCGAACAAGATGCAGTCCGTTATGGAAAAATATTTTGACACATTTACCATCGTTTTTCTGATAAAAAAGATTGTTATTAATCATAACTTGATACGTTCTTATCAACTATTTCCTTCTTTATGTATTTTTCATGAAGTGTTTCAAAGTAACACGAAATCTTTTATTTCTGAGTATTTCCCATGCTACATCGTCTGACGTCTGTTGACATTTTTTCACAAGAAATTAAACTCCCCTGCAATGTCAGTTTAAAGGCTATTTATAGCATGCAAATCTTGAAATTGTAACAGCCAATCAGAACCCACGACTCCAGAAGAAAAATATTTTGAAGCTGACGGTTGACACTATCAACACAATCGATTGTTTTGATATAAACAGACTATAAAAACTTTAAAAAAAATGCAAACAATATAAAACCCAAAGGTTAATAAGTATTTTTATAATGATTTCTAGTCATCTATTTATTAAATATGTGTGATGTTACATCTGTATGATAATTACCCACGACATGTTCGCACAGGCTAATCAGGGACGACAATGTCCGCTTTTATAGAATTTTTCGTTAAAATGATGTCTCTTCTTAGCGAAAATCCAGTTAAGGCGAAAAGTGTCGTCCCGGATTAGACTGTGCAGACTGCTCAGGCTAATCTGGGACGACAATTTACGCACAAGCATTATGCCCAATTTTCTCAGAACACGACACATATATGTATGGTCTCGTTTATTTTGGATTATGTCCCTCAAAAGTGGTCGATCAAGTGTGGTTTAGTCCACTGTTATTTTGGTCCAAGTAGGCGGTTACATAAGTACTGCCCAGTCCACTGCGCACTCTGTCCATGTAGGTCACCGCACAAGTACTGTCTCGTCCACTATGGATTCTGTCCAAGTTAACTTGTGTTAGCTCTCACACAAGTACTGTCTCGTCCACTATGGATTCTGTCTAAGTTTACTTGTGTTAGCTGTCACACAAGTACTGTCTCGTCCACTATGGATTCTGTCCAAGTTAACTTGTGTTAGCTGACACCCACGTGCTGTCTCGTCCACTATGGATTCTGGCCAAGTTAACTTGTGTTAGCTGTCACACAAGTGCTGTCTCGTCCACTATGAATTCTGTCCAAGTTAACTTTTGTTAGCTGTCACACAAGTACTGTCTCGTCCACTATGGATTCTGTCCAAGTTAACTTGTGTTAGCCGTCACACAAGTGCTGTCTCGTCCACTATGGATTCTGTCCAAGTTAACTTGTGTTAGTTGTCACACAAGTGCTGTCTCGTCCACTCTGGATTCTGTCCAAGTTAACTTGTGTTAGCTGTCACACAAGTGCTGTCTCGTCCACTCTGTATTCTGTCCAAGTTAACTTGTGTTAGCTGTCACACGAGAACTGTCCAGTCCACTGAGTGTTCTGTCAATGCAAGTGATCACACAAGTACTGTCTCTTCCACTCTGGATTCTGTCCAAGTTACCTTGTGTTAGCTGTCACACAAGTGCTGTCCAGTCCACTGAGTGTTCTGTCAATGTAAGTTATCACACAAGTACCGTCTCGTCCACTTGGGATCATGTCCTAGAAAGCGGTCACACAAGTACTGTCCTGTCCACTGAGGATTCTGTCAATGTCAGTAATCACAAAAGTACTGCCCCGTTCTCTATGTGTTCTGTCTTAGTAACTGGTCGTTCAAGTACTGTCCAGTCCACTGAGGATTTTTCCTAGTAAGCGGTCACGCAAGAACTACCACTGTTGTCTCATGTGCTCTTAAGATTCTTGCTTTGTGTTCCGAAAGTAATGTGTATAAACATATAGATCTACTTTGTTGCGATGTCCATGCAATGAATATTTGTTTTGACAAACGTCCGTGCTCATAAGCTATATGTTCTAAGCAGAATACAGACTGTGTTAACCAATACATTATAGAATGTCCAAATATATCGGCTCCTAGTGTGCAATGATTCTTATAATTGCAACCAATTATACTCATTGATGAATAGTTCTCTAAATTATTGCTTGAAGTATTTGAAACCGAGGGACTCACTTTGAGTATTGTTAACGCTATTGTCTGTACGTTTAATCTGTCGCGGTTGCGCAGTTTCTTTGGAATCTAACTTTAACCCATTTATGCCTAGCGTCTAGAAAAAAGGCCTTGGCAAACAGCGTAGACCCAGATGAGACGCCGCATCTATGCTGTTTGCTCTAAGAAATTTCTGTAAGAAATATTCTAAATATAGAAATAAATATACTAGACATCCCTATTTGGGGAAATAAATTGATCCAATTTAGAAGGATGGGAGAGTCCACTAGGCATAAATGGGTTAAAGATTTAAAGTCAGTGCAACTTTTCGCGCGATTTTAAATACCAACGAGGTTATCCATTGTTGTTTGTTGTTGTTTTTGAAACACATGCAATTTAAAAACAATATAAATAACAGGTTTTTCATTATTTATTACACGTAAAACAAAATAATTACCACATTTTTTATGCAAACGAACATCTAAAATATTATTATTTAATAATTACTGGAACTGAATGTCTGTGTGTCTGTCGTTCTGTCTGTCTGTCTGTCGAAGGTATGTATATACGTATTTTTTTTATAGATTTGTCTACATAGTAATTGTATTAGTTATAAAAAATATATATAATGTAAAAAGTGTATTTTATAAAAGAATTTCAAAACCGAACGTCGGCACACCCCGGGCGATGACCGAGACAGCGATGGCGGAGAGTCGCGTTGTTAGCCACTGTATGGCTTGTTGTTACGCCCTTGCTTGCGTTTCTTTTTTCGCCCCTTCGATTCATTGGACGACGAGTCATCCGAGTCGTAAGAATTGGTTGTTGGTGGCGCCGAAGAAGTTGTAGTAGTTGTAGTAGTCGTTGTTGTAGTTGTCGTAGAGCATTCGACTGCAATAAAATAATATGAATAAAAGCGGGTATTCTATGTACAATCGAAAGTAAATATGAAAGCGAATGTCTGCGTGATCCGTTATACTTGATACGCGAAAGTGTACTCCTTGCGTCCTCGAATTCCGCTAATTGTTCTTGTAAGTTCTGTATAGAAACGATGAATAGCAAGGAAGAGATCCTTCACAGTATGTCATTTGTTGTTGCTGTCGATATATCTTTCTTTGTATTTAATTCAATTGTTATCAAATAGGTATGTTATGTTGAAAATGAAATAACATAAAAAAACAAGTATTAGAATGAATCTATCATACACATCTCAATGGAATAATACTACGAGCGCGTGCACAGCNAGTATGTCATTTGTTGTTGCTGTCGATATATCTTACTTTGTATTTAATTCAATTGTTATCAAATAGGTATGTTATCGTGAATACTCGTACAGAAATATGTATGAAATGTATATGCAACGCAACCAAAGAATCGCATATTCCTCGAACAATGTCCGAAAATATAAAATAAGAATGTTTTTTCCCGTTTACTTCCTCTATCATGTCAGCTAAATAAAAAAAAAACGTATTCATATTCATCGTCTTCCCATAAGGTATTCAAATATAATAAAGTTGAGTTTGCAACGGATGATTTCCGGGGTGATCTATAATATACCGGTAATGAACATTTTTCTTCATTACAATCCATTGATTTCTATCAAAGCTTTCGTGCGTAAAACAATAAAAGTAAGAGTTCATATGAGCAACGAATGTTTGTGGTTTTGCAACATGATCTTAAGTCTTAAAAGGTGCATGCTCATATGATTGTTCTCTTCTATAAATCCAGACAGCAAATGATTTAGTTAAATGTAGTCCAATATTCATATCTAAGCAATTGCCAGCTCATTCATATATTAACTGTTTCAGTACGCATGGTAAGTGGATATCAATGATTCCATGACGAATTGATGGTTGACAATGACTTCATGCCGAATGTGGATGCACCTATGAGGGACTTAATGCATGTGCGAAAAGTGTCATCCCAGATAAGCCTTGTAGTCCGCAGAGGCTAATCAGAGACAACACTTTTACGCCCACACGGGTTTTTTGTTTAGAAGCTGCCTCCTTAAAACGAAACATTCCATAACAGCGGAAAGGGTCGTGCCTGATTTGCCTATGCGAACTGCACAGGCTAATCAGGCATGACACTTAAAGCACATACATAAAGCCCAGTTTTCCCTGAACGCGTATCATATGTCATCACTTGTTTGTGTAATTATGAATCTTCCTGTTGCATACGCTCTACAAAAATGGCCGCGAATTTCTTAAACTTTCTTGGTAAATTAAGAATGTGAACTGTGAACGCGTCATAAATTGTATCAGTGCCATCTGTTGCTCTGAAAACAACAATAGAAAACCCATGAGATTGTTAAGATACTTGCTATAGCTGCATTATAACGAGCACTATCTGTACAGTTTTGTAGCACCTGTTTAAAAAACGATTTGCCATAGAATTACTTAGTGAGTAGTTGTTTTAAAATCAGATTTTCAATATGACAACTTACATCAACGCTTACCGCCTGTACTTCTTCGTAGAAATTTATTTAGTATCATTTCATAGAAACGTATAATGAATTTCACTGAACGAAGGCAGCATGACTACATATTATCTGTTGTTGAGCCAAGACTTACCTCACATTCAGGAAGTATCTTGAATGACAGTTGGTTTTCAGGAAGGCAGAGTCACTACATAGTAAAGCGCTAAATGCACTGTATGCTTCTATGTAAAACTACCCGTCAGGCGACTGACTATCAAAGCGGGCCCTTCAAACATTAAGGTGTGAGGAGAGAGAGAGCAATAACTACAAATTTGAATAATAGGAAAACAAACAAACAACATTTATCTTTAATCTGATTGTACCAACTTCCAAATAATTTGTCTATGAAAAAGTTTAACGCTATTGAATCGTATCGCACTATTTTGCATACTTATTCCTCTGCTACATGATGCATAATGATAAGTTTGTGTATATTTGTGTTGAGTGTTGAGTTACCTAAGGACATAAGACTCGTTGAAAATAAAATCTTAACATTTTATTCAACAACAACAACATGTTAACATTAGACAATCTTTACTCACTTCAAACGAAACTTCTTTCGGGCTGAGTGTGATGCTATTGTTCCTCATAAAGAAATGTCAACGTTAGGCACAATTTTAAATCGAACCCTTAAGTTGTGTGTCATTGTATGAATCGCTGTTATTATAGCGAAAATCTGTAGTCATAGTAGTTTTTCACAGCGATCAAATAAAATCTGTTGTAATGATGACCGAATGTAAATATCTTTAGTTAATAATGCTGATATCCACTATCCTACAGTTGCCTATTTGAGGCAACGGACATGACAGCATTTAGTTATAAGGCCCACATCAAACTAACTTGATTTGTGTTTTCATATATATGTTTATTGTTTAAAGGGACAATATGCTGAATGTATATTTATGAAATTCATAACATATATAGATTTTATGTATAACTATATGTGAACATTTTGATGTATGCAAACTATACACTGGTAACATAGACGAGTGAATGTTTCATAGTTTTACCTGTTTAAGTTGTAATTATCGTCCCTCGCAAAAATCAGTTCAGCAAAGTCGTTTTCGCAATAATCATGAGCTAAATCAAATTCAATAGTTAGGCGGACCATCTACCCATTGAAGGGCTGCTTCCACTTTAATGTCTAAAACGAAAGTAAACACGAAAGCAGATTCATGTTTCGATACATTTTCAGAAATAAACATTCATCATTTACTTATAAGTACATAAAACAAAAAGGTAGCTAACACATGAACACACTTCAAGTACAATTAAGGCAGTCTCCAGTTCCTGGCATACAAATGCGCACTTAGTACTGTCAAATCTGCTTATTCTGGAAAGCTGTGAGATGGTTAAATGAAATAAGAAAAAGGAGAAAATTCAAATCAACAAACGTAATTGTTTATTCAGTACGCAATCTTATTTGTATAAATGTATAACTGTACAAAAACTTAATGTCACGTCATAACAATCTTTAACTTGTTTAACAATTTGTTTATTCTAACATAATGTTATGCATGTTGCTTTACTTTACATACGCATGTGTTTGTGTGTGTGTGTGCGTGTGTGTGTGTGTGNTCAATATATTTTATTAAATAATTTATATTTTAGCGCATACAGGTTTTAACGGTGCAGAATGTCCGTAAATAAAAAATGTAATGTGTTTTCGTGTTTTCACATTGACGACAATCTGAAAAATAATAATAACAAGAATGTGTCGTTTCAAAACAGTAGCTTCAATCATTCCTTTTGTGTTTTGTGTCATATTTCTTCTTCACGTGTTATTATATTATGCTTATGATTGATAAATCTATTTTCCTCTATTGAAAACTCGAATTTTAGCGGTGGCGAGAAAAACAAAAAACTACGGAAGCCTATTCATGCCATAAAATCTTTTATTATTTAACTTTCGCTAGAACAAAATTGACAAAACTGACTCTCAATTATTATAATTAAAAGTTTGAGGGTATCTGTATTATATGTATACACATTTTTTCCTCATTTCAGAATGGCCAGTAACAAGGAACTGTGCATTATTTGCAACATCTGTATAGACGATGCAAAAAAGCAGCAAAGCTTACAGAGAAATGGTGCAGATCGATAAACGGAGCAAGTTAAAAAACAAAGTAATACCATATTTGACAGACCCGGTCAGTGCATTCATGTGGAATGTAGAAAATAGTATTGCAATCAAAATATAATTTCCCAGGATGAATAACAGGAGAACCAACAATCTGAATGTAGGGCATACTTAATAATTTGACAATTTTAAGTTTGCTATAAACTTAAAAATGCATAATTATTGTTTAGTTTATTAATTCAAAACATAGGATACCTACAAATGAAGATTTGCAAACAAAAAACAACAAACCATTCACAATCATCAACTATGTGATTGAATATATTTTTTTGTAATTTTCTCCCTCCCGTACAGACACTTACTCCAACTGATTTTTTTTTAGTTTTCCCTTTATTAGATTCTTCTAGACTTTTGATATGTTTAAGAGTGAGGGTTGAAGTATCAAAATCAGTCATCATACTTTCTGTTGCAATTTGTATGAGGTTAATCCTATTTTTGGGCTAGATTGACTGGACTATCTCATTGTAGCGTGCTCGTAGAACAAACATTTTTAATAATCATATATCCTAACAGAAAAGTTATTTCCATGTTCTAGTTATGTGATGTTGATAAAATCCATATTCCAGTACGTCGTTTATGGTTGCGCATACGCTACAAGGGAAACAGGTATTTATATTTATAATTTTCATAATTCACGTGCAACATTGAACACCCTTTATTAGTCCCTGTAGGTTTACGGGTCCGTTATGTCTGTCCGTTAGTCCGACTTTAATTTGTTCGTGAGATTTCTATAATAAGTACGTAAGCTACTTTGATGAAAGATGGAATACTTATAAAGGGCAATGTGAGAATTATGCACGACCCCTTTTTTAACAGAGGTCAAAGGACGTCGCTGGTAATAAAAATAGAACGCAACTTAAAATTGATAAAAACAAAGGTACGTAACATATTGATATGAAAGTTGGTAAACACATAAACTATAGGTCTGTGTCTTTCTTCAATGTCCATCCGTTCGTATGGCTGTCCGTCTGCAAAACGCTGAAATAACTAAACAGTACCAATGATAAAACTGGATCTTGCGATTTCTCAGGAAGTGATGCAGATCATAGAAGGACACTTAAAACACGTATAAATTACCATGTGGGGATTATGCAAGACCTTTCCGTTTCCACCAAAGGTCCGGACACTATAAGTTAAATAGAATAAAACTTGATATTGTAATTTCCCAACCTCTACCTAACAAAATGTTTTAATATTTGATTTCACAAAAAGAGAGTAGGGAATTTTTGGTTAGTTCAGACAACAATTTACGTACCTTGGCAGTTGTGTTCAAAATCCTTTTCATTATTATTATTTTTTATGTTTTTTCGTGTGGCTGGTTTATGGATGCACATGTACATAGAATATGATCATGAAACTTGGAATTCGTATAAAAGTGGTGAGAGGATTATGAGCGACCCTTAATTTCTGCAAATGTCAGGCGTCTGTTACTAAAATATAATAAAACGAAATAATGAAATTTATCGACAGGTACTTCAGAAACAATAATGGTAATTAGTATAGACATAAATAGAAATATGACGGACATATGCTCAATCGTTTTTCATAACAGGCCAATCGACTGGTGAATGATAAAAAAAGTATGATGTGCTAAATGAATATTTGATTTCATTATGAAACATTAAAATTGTACATAAAAAGGGAAGTTTGAAGGTTATGCACATGTTTTATGTATATGGGGTTTCACCCGACCGGTAGGGGCCTTCAGTTTGGCGTGCAATAAAATCAAAGCCTTGTTTACATTGTAGTGCTTGTAACTTGTTCGTAATGTTGTTGGGTTTTGTTCTTTCGCGGCTTTTTCTGGAAGGAAATAAAGTTTAGTGGCTGTTGCTAGTTTTATTGTTTAGTGAACTTTGTTTCAAATGTCTACAAAATTTCCTCGTCATTTCTACATACGGTAACAAATCTTTATCCATTCCCAGTGTGCAGTTATTTTTGTATTGGTAAAAGAGTTGTATTTGTTTCGCTGTTGTTTGAAAAAATTGTAAAGTCAATTTTGGCGCGATTTTTTTCTGATTGCAACTTAATGATACATTTTCTAGATTTGATATCCAATCAGAAGGTATAGTTATGGTCAGTGAAAACATCCTGTACAACCATTGGTGAAAAATGTACCTGCCAAAACTACATATGGTTATAGTTAACTGGTTTTGAGACTTAAACAATGTGAATTCCTAAACCGCGTTTACAATGATACAAAACTTCTGGCATAGCATTACTTCAATTTAACTGGATAACACGTTTTTTTGTCTCCTAGAATATGACCAAATATTCCTCACGAGGTTTTCGATGTACGGTGGCGATTTTTAATTTGTGTGATAATTCAAAATTACCATAGCTCATTGTTTATGTTCATTGCTGAATATTGCGAAATACAAACATAATTGTATGAAGTAACTCATTACGCAATAACCCAGCGGCGACATTCATGAAATGTCGGATTGTTTTTAAATAGTTCCAATTAAGTGTATATTTTTAATTGGTTTTATTTGTTATATTAATGCATACACATATACGTATGTTGCTGTTTTTTTTTTACTTTATCATGTAAGGTACTCGAGGCAAGTAAAAGTCTTCAAAGTTTGAGTGAACGTTTACATGTTGAAGAAATTGATGAACAATATGATATCTTTTTCTTTTCATTTTAATATTCTGTCGATATAATAATCGATGGACTTTTCAGGATATAAAGCTGTAGTCCTCTGTGCAGAATCTGAAATAATAAATATTGACTTAAGAACATTTATACTGCGTACAAGTTTATATATATATTGTAAGCCAACTTGAGTACGAAGTGCTCAATGTGATATTTTGTGATAACCCTATGTCCGTTGTGCGGTGTCCGGAATGCGTCGTCAATGTTTTGATCGTTACTACATTTTCATCCAATGTTGATGAAAATTGGTCAAAATGTTAATCTGCACAATATCTAGGTCACATGCGTTACAAACAAATTAGGTCACCGGGTCAAATCTTAGAAAACCCTTGATACCATTCTAGAGGCCACATTTATGACTATTTTTTTAGAAAACTTGGCAAGAATGTTTATATTGACATTATCTGAATTAAGTTCGAATCTGGGTTACGTGCATCCAAAAACTAGAACACCAAGTCAAATCGTAGTAAAAAACTTGTTACCATCTAGGACCAATATTTATGTCTAAATTTTTATACAATTTGATCAGAATGTCTATCTTGACATTTTGTAAGCCGAGTTGGAATCGTGGTAACGTGTGTCTAAAAATAGGTAACCAGGTCAAATCTTGGAAAAGCCTTGGTACTACCCTAGAGGCCATATATATGACTCAATCTTTATGAAAATTGGTCACACTATTTATCTTGACAATATCTAGGCCAAGTTCAAATCTGCGTCACGTGCGTTCAAACACTAGGTAACCAGGTCAAATGTTAGAAAAACCGTGTTACCAATTTAGAAAATCATGTATGGCTCAATCTTGATTATCTCCGTAGTTGTGTTATTCCAAACCAAAATGACAACGAAACTAGAATAAAAACACTATGCATGTACCATATGGTAAATTATTAGGTTATTGTATTATTACACTGCAAGCGAAGTAACAGACTCTGTATTTTGAAAAGTAACCACAACTATGTCCAATTATGAAAGTGATTTTTTTATATTATACAAATACATGCGCCAATCTCAATCCCTGTACATCGAACTATTGCACCTTAACTCTGTAAAAGAGATGACTTAGGTGACGTTATCACATGACGTTTGTGCGATTCCAACTGACGTTCACGGTAACAAACGCATGGCAGAGGTGACATAACACATCTGTTTCACATAATTAGATTAGAACCATGCTCCCAAGCAGTCAAATCCTTGCTCGGAGGTTGATTTAACTAACAGTTGTCCACCTTGATTGCCATCTAAATCGGTGATCGCTGCGAGCAGTTAAGATATTTGCAAGTTAGAAGGAGCCACAACTATTCATGGAAGCTCTACGTTTAAATTGAATGATAGCATAACAGAGGGGGTAATCACGCGATAGTCATGGTAGCGACGTCCATGCCGAGACAGGTATATTTCTCCATTTTATACGCTTTAGTACTTTTGTTTAATTTTTAAATGACGCTCACTGTCCAGCCATATCAGTTAGAAAGTGATTAGCGTTTATTTCGTATTAAAATTCGCTTTATATCTCGACTTAACTCGCTGCAAATTTTCTTACTGGAGCTGTAATTATGTCATCCCGCTAAGAAATTTCGCACCGAGTAAAGTCGAGATAAAGAGCGAATATTAATACGAAATAAACGCTAGTAACTTTCTTGCTGATTTGGCTGGAAAGTGAGCGGCATTAAAAAAATAATACAAGCAATAAAGGGTATAACACGGGGAAACGTACCTGTCTCGGCATGAACGTCGCCATCTTGACTATCACGTGATTACCCCCTCTGATGCGTCATACGAGGTGAAGAAACAAGACAATTCCGTACACAGATGACATCAGCTACGTATAATTTGTGATATGAGATATACCGTATACTGTGACGGGAACAGCAACTATGTGTGGATATAAAGGTATAATGAATATTTGCCATTATCTATGGGATCCTAGCCTCTGTAAACCGGGATGCAGCATCTTTTTCCATAAGAGCAACTGCCGGCTTCGAACTCGTTGGGGCGGCAGCCGCTGCTTCTGCACTGACACGGTTGGGCTGTAACGCAAATAACGGGAGAAAGAATGTGAATATGGCGCAATTCATTGGGGCATATTGCCTGTTAAATAATAAAAATAAATAAATCATATTTTGTTGTTGAATAACCCAAGATCAGGAATATGGATGCGTAGGAATCAAATAACAAGTGCGAAGTACTAACTATGATAAAACATACATGATTGAGATTTTAACAAGATTTTTTTTTCTTAACATGTATTTTTAAGTAAATGCATGATGACTATATTTTGCTATACACCGCCCATATTTTATGATGTTAATAACCAATACTCATCAATGACGCCATCTTACCATAGCAATACAATGTGGCGTCAATGTCATTCATAAAAAAATACGCGAAGGACGTCAGATTCATTGATAAACATCAACTATCCAATATGACGTAATATCAATCGAATACTATAGTAAATATAACATGCATACAAACACAGCTAAAATAAAGATAAATAATGTTTCCGTTTTGTGTGTATATAATAAAAGATTTTATCGCAATATATAATGTTTTGTTACATCCGTTTGACATAAATGGGTAGTGTGTTACGATGTGATAGGTGGTATTTTAGCAAGTGCAGTTCACTGTTCAATATCCCGGAATTCTTCAAAACTAGTGTCGTACCATTTGGCTCTGCCCATAAATATTGCATACATGTATAACACTTGATTTCCTTCTCCTTTTCTGTGGAAAACAAGCTGCGTATCGTGTTAGAATTAAGAAAAAATTGGTATCATCGTTTGTTGTCGAATAACCAGCGGCAAGGAGTACATATGCGTAGGAATTAAATCTCGAGTGCGAATCACTAGTTATTTGATGACATGCATCTATAATCATGACAACAAACTATCACACAAAATAGAGTATTTCAATTATATCACGATCTTTTTAATCTGTATATTTAAAGCACGTAACAGAACGATATGGCGCCAATTTAATTCATTAACAAAATTGAGCTAATTACCTCAGATTTATTTATACATAATCACAGATCTAATAAGCGTCACATTGATCGACCCTTTAGTGAAGGTCACTTGACAACAAACACAGCTAAAATTAAGATTAATAACGTTAACGTTTTGTGAAATACTATTATCGATTTTATCTCAATTTATTATGTTTTTGTTACATTCCGTTCAACAGAAAGGGTAAATTTGTAAAGATTTGATATGGCGCATTTTAGCTCGTGCAGTTCACTGTTCAATTATCTGGAATTCTTAAGAACTATTATGAAAACATTAGGCAAACATCCTGCGTAGCTTTGAATGTCTTGTTTCATGCACCATGGGTTTAAGTCGACAGTCGACAATCAGGATATTGGGCGATACTCATAGAACGTCGCTTGTTCTTTGAAATGGCGCGCGTCGTATTGTGCATCGCCTTAAATGTCGCCTTTCGCCCCTGTTTTGGTAGACACATGACAATCAAAGCAACGCACGAAACGACTTGCGACATTAATTAACAACGACAATCCATAATTCAAAACGACACTTTCTAATGCTACTTTGCGCCAATTAAATGTGCAAATGTCACGTGTCGTCTTAAGTTGTCGCTTGTCGTTTTACATTTTCCATTATCGTGTTGCCAGACACATTTCATACAATATTGCTGATCATATGCTTGTATGAAAATAAATGCTTTGGCTTTTTGCAACTAAAACAAATACATAACAATATTTCCATTATTGGCTTAATTGATTTCTTCCCGATATTTGTTTATCCACCATAGAGGTAAACAAACAACATCTAAATAACCATGCTCTTTACCAGGCTTCTGAAAGTTTCATCCATGTCTGTTGAAAAAAGGAAAAAATTACATATGTATGCAATTTACGTTGCTAAGTCTAAATAAAATAAAAAAACTTACCTTCGACAACCAGTGGCATAGTCACCAGAGCGACGCAGCCTACAAGCAGTAGCACCAGGCAGAGTTTGTTCATAGTTGAGCTGTAGTTTAACACCAAAACGAATGATGAGGGCATTGTAAACGAAGCGTCTTTTATACGGAACGATACGCGGAAACAAAAACGCTTATTCGTTGTTGATTTGGTGTTTACGTAGAGACGTTGATTGCACTAATCAGCGACCGCATCCTGGTCCACGCCGAAGTTATCGTGATGGTGTTGTTATTTTTATTTACGCAGTGGTTTCACATGTAGTTGTTTTGACATCTCAACAATAATTAAACTTATACAAGCCATACATTTGAAAAACCGGATTTTTTTTATTTACGCAGTGGTTTCACATGTAGTTGTTTTGACATCTCAACAATAATTAAACGTAAACAAGCCATACATTTGAAAAACCGGATCTTATATTACAAAATCTGCAAGACCAGTGTTGAGGCCTGGTTGACGACTCGATCTGATCAGTATGAATTGTTATGCACCTTGCAAATTAATTAACAAATAAGTCGCGCTCTGTGAAAAGGTGGTTTAATCCATGTTCGTATAGTGACGTCCCAGATTAGCCTGTGTAGTCCGCACAAGATAATAAGGGAACACACTTTCCGCCTAAAGTGGTTTTTGCTAAGAAGAGACTTTCATTTAACGAAAAATATCATTAAAGCGGAAAGTGTCGTCCTTGATAAGCCTGTGTGGACTTCACAGGCTTATCTGGGACGACACTTTACGCACATGCATTAAACCCGTTTTTTCACAAAGCGCGCACCAAATGTAACACCAACATGCACACGAGCGAATCCGGGCCCTGTCTTATAAAAAAAATCTTACGAAATATTAAACTTTTAAAATTTAAGACAAAGACTTTGGCTAACAAAAAATAAACATTTATGACAAATATGCGGATCAAATAAAGGTCGTTTGGAAGATTTTAATGAAATACTAATAATAATTGAAAGTAATTGATCATGCATGCTAATACCTTGCACATTTATGTCCTGAAAATAGGGCGATACAAGTAATATTATTCGTTCGAAAAATCTCAAAGTGCCATTTATTCGCGTGTACAGTAAAAATGGCTCCATGTTCGGTTCATCAATTTACGATCGCCACACCAACATGTTTGTCGTCTATAATATATATTGTAAATGTTAAGTAGCAATTATAATAAATGCAATTCCAGTGATGTTTATAGTAATGTCAACTATGGATAAACAACTGGTTTTTATTCAAGGTCATTTTTTATTGAAACATCCTATGTAAACAAGTGCGCGTCCTGTTTCAATCGTTGTTGTATTCGACGCTGGTTTGAGCCAATCACTTTGCTTTTATGTGTCGTGTTCTGACAAAACTGGGGAAAATGCTTGTGCGTAAAGTGTCGTCCCAGATTAGCCTGTGCAGTCCGCACAAGCTAATCCGGGACGACACTTTACGCCTAAACTGGATTATCGCTAAGAAGTGACATCATTTAAACGAAAAATTCCATAAAAGCGGAAATTGTCGTTCCTGATTAGCCTGTGCGGACTGCACAACCTAATCTGGGATGACAATTTACGCACAAGCATTTTGCCCAGTTTCCTCAGAACAAGACACATATCCCATACTGAAATTACAAAATTGATGTCAACGTGTTTTTAGAAAGGTTTAAAGGGACTTGTTCACATATTTTCGTATTTCAAAAAAGGCATTACATATAATTACTAACAAAACTAAAATGTTGTTAATAGTCTTTAGTCAGTATAATAGCAAGAAACAAAAATAACAAGAAAAACGTTTAAACCAGGTCCTCTGCAAGCAAAAGGCACTCGCTACCACTGCGCCACGCAGCGAAACATAACCGCTTTATTATGTATTTTCCAAATTATCGATGGAGTGGCTGAATTGAACGATACAGCGATTAATAAAATTCTAGTGTCTAATTACTGTTCTAGGTAAACTTCGCTTGGCGCCAACTTCGTGTGCCTTATATACTTGAACGTTATCTTAGATTAAATTTAGTTCTTACCATCATATACCGAAAACAAGAAAGGCATCTATAATGAACCTATCAGCTTAGCAGAATGCGAATAATACTCCGATCATCATCAGATCGTAAATATTAATTCGGTTTAATGACCGCTATGGGATTAAATTAGCTGTATTTAATGAGGGGAAAACTGATAAAGGTATGGGTATTTAATGAGGGGAAAACTGATAAAGGTATGGGTATTGGCGATGGGACGCCATATTGGCAATTTTACAATACAAACTTTCTTGAAAACGGACTAAAAAACAACATTGAGCAATGTTTTGATAGTGCCCAATAAATTTTGTACGTTAATGTATGTGCATCCCTTTGTGAAACAAACACACACTTAATTTATTAACATAATACAAAGATTACCAATGACGGTGTGCAACCGTTCAAATAACAACTTAACAGTTCACTACATCAGTTACTTTATGCTTGATAGTTCATATGTGTCTCGTTATTTAAATCATGCTAAAAGAGCAACTATTTAATTTGTATACTCTCACTGCATAGTACTAACTTTGTTTTAATTACGTTTCCTTTGACGTTAAAATGATTATCAATGTAAATTGTGCTAGGACGAACTGCGAGAACAAACAACGTAAACGGCGATAGCGAGCACATGTTTAATACGTCAGTCACGTTTATCCTATATCTAGCATGAGAGCTATGTAGTGAATACAGATCAAATCCGGTTGTATGTTTGTTAGGAAAACCTACATACGAATTAGCATATGTGATTACTTAGAATCCCTAAACAATTAACAAGGGCAAGACCAAGCTTATTGCATTACATATTCATACATACCAATTATATCGTATGAAGGCGGAATGTTTCGAAGAGAAACGGTTGCGTATGGTTTGGTAGGTATTTCAGATGTAAACGTGTTAAAATTGTTAAAAATGTCAACATTATTGTTTGTTTTTCGATTTTTTTTTATATAACTAACAAATGCTACAATCAATGACAAAACGGTCCTTTTGCAAACGTATCGATGACTGCATGATTTATATTGTGTATTCCCCAGCATTGAACAAAACTCACGTAGACGTGCCAGATTATTCTCTTCTTGTCCATGAAAAGGTTCATCATTTTTATATGCATATTAATGTTAATGTTATTTAGTATTTTATGAACCAATGCAGTTTTTAAAATCAGAAACAAAATAATCAACTACTTCATCCGCAGCAAATATGCTTTGTTTTTGTAAATCAACGCGGAAACAAATCGTTTTCACCAAGCTTCAGAAATAATTAATTTTCCCGTTTGTAATCCTACGCTTCAAATACTACATTTGCAAACAATGTGCTTTGATAACATAGTGAGCAAATTATAACGCTGTTGCATCTTATTATCTGCTAAGTGACGGAACCAGATTCTGGAACACACTATTCGTGTTTTGTTCTGATAATATTTTAAGGCTTCAAGGTTCATTCGTACTTTCACGATGTTCGTACCTCTTTGATATCCTTTAATAACTACTATACAAAACGTATAGAATATTAACGTACACATTCGTATAATTTTGAAAGCGAAACCAAATGGGCGCGAACGTCCGCTGTTCCATCAAATATTTCGTTCCTGTGATTAATAACTGACATGGGGTATGTTTAACAACAACAAACGTATCGGTAAAGTTTATATTTAATTGAAATCTAACTCATCAACTTAATGGAACAGCATTGATATTAACATCAATATGTACTGTTGATGTGAAAAGTGCAAGCTGCTCGAACAAAATTTGTACAGAGCTGATTGGGATGGGTTCAGTTTGTGTTGACAATGTCACAAGCACCTTACTTTACTGTTTCCTAGGTAAATACCGCTCATTGCTTCGCATAACGAATGAATGGATTGATTTGCATCAGTATTGTTATTTGATCTCGAAAGAGCAATCGTCCATGTAGGGATTTTCAAGTTATTATGAAATTCTTTACCAGCCAATTGACCGTTCTAAGTTGCAAAGTTTGAATCATTTTAGCTTAAGCTGACGTTTCGTGTTGTATGGTTTGTCCTGTATTATACATAATCTTGGTCTCTTGCCTTACATATACAACTAGCGAGCGTTATCACGATTATATTTCTCCTGACACTGGTTTTGGCTTTTAATTATTCCTATATTATGTATAGTAACAACACTGGCATATTCTTCTTTAGCCGTTGTACTTCAACAAATAGTCTCTAAATATTGCTCAATAAAGAAAATGTAATTCATAAAGCAATAAGATCAAATAAGCAAATGTAACATGTGCATGCGTTTGTAATAAAAAATAACGTTAATTAACTGTTTGCGCACAGACAAGCGAGTTTGATATATTAAAACAACTGTTTTCAAACACTATAACATTTGATAAATCACACACATGTCCCGGCAGAAAAAATGAATAGCCTTATATAGTTATCATACACAACCTGTGACAGTTTGATGTATTAAAGGTCATTGGAGTCATGTCAAGATTTGGCAAGTGAATGACATCTATCAGTATTGTGACATAGACATTATCCCGTGAATAAAGTGATGAGAACGAATTCACTTCTGTATACTGTTAAAAACCAAACATTGCTGAACAATTGTGTTCAAGTTAATATTTCGGTACCATTGCTTTATCTCAACTCATTCATTTTCTTGCATGTGTATAAATTACATAATAGAATACGTAACTTTTCGGTCGAAATGTGTCTGGTAAATGTATACCAACCTATCAGCCTACTATAAAACAATGTTCAACGATCACTAAATGATCTTGATAAACTTAAACACCTTAATTGTTTGCAGGAAAACATTCTACGCTTCGAAGTGATAAAACAAAGGTAAAACGACGAACTGCTAAATACATTTGCAAGCATTGTATGCACATTAGTATTAATATTGAATGACATATTGTATAATTCTGCAGTTTAGTTACAAGTTTACAAAAATTTAACACATCATTATGAAACCGCGTCCAGTGCGTACGGTGTAATTCAGTGTCACAGACAATACAAAAGTCGTTCGGAAACGCTTCGATTACACAATTATTAACTGGACTCATTTATTGACACAATACTGTGTTAACAAAAATGCTACCATGTGTTGCATCTTAATATAAAAGAATGTTGATGTTTACCAAGGCATGTTGATGTATACGTTAATTATCTAGAATCGTGTATGAATCATCGAACATGTAAACACGATTTCGGAAAAAGATGAAGTCCATTAATGCTTTCGCGTGTTAGTGCTTTGAAACAAAAAGTAATCATTCGGAACATTGATATCATGTTTAAAGTATGTAACATTTACTTACATTTATTTGTTAGTATACCTTCAACACCGATTACATGGCTCATTTGACAGGACTTGTTAGAGTAGCTTCAAGCGCGCTTGTGCATTCAATTGTGTGCTACTTGTCAGAATTGCCTTTGTTATTTATGAGATGTTGTAAACCAGGAGCCAACATATCCATTGACTGACACATTTGTAGATCAAGATGCACTGACGGTGGAAAAGGAAGAAACGTTTATTATATTACTGATCTTCTGAGTGTCAGGGGGAGAACGCAGCCGTCGAATATAATTTTGTTTATCGAATTTCCACCACGGTCTTTGATTCACGGATCTGTTTATTTTCAATTTTCCATTTAATTCAATATACGTTTCTTCAATAACATGCCTGTTAAATTGCAACGTATGGAATCGATACCGATTAAGAATGCCCATGAAGCAAGAACAAGATAATAACAAAGATAAAAAAGGAAAGCCATTCTCTCAGATAAAAACAAATATATATGGACATCAAACCTTGAAATATTCAATAAATAACCTTTTGTTTATAGTGTTATAACATGATGATATTTAGATGGATAAGGTTCTCGCACACCATTTTTTTTTAGGTTTAAGCATTTGTCATATTGGCGTCTTGCAGAACGAAATATTGGCTTGCTCTGTTTTGCTTGATCCTGTTTATTGGGAAGAATATCATGGTTCTCTTAACCCCGTTGATGTTTAACTTTTACTTGTTTATAATTAACTTTTTACATGTATTTTTAACCGCACTATGCTATATAAGCCAAATTAAATATATATACAGCTGTACGTCGTACCGATACATAGAGTTACACAAATGGTGCATGAAGGTGGTCTTGAGAGAGGGTGCAATACCAATGGTCAACAGTTTTTACATTATCGGCTTCCAGGAGACAAAATAGTAATTGACGTAGAACGAAATATTGGCGATAAAACATTGATAAGCATAATTCTTATCTTATACGCCGCCTTGGTAAATACGTAATGGCATCTTGTTGTTGGGATTTCAAGTAATGTTTTTTTTCCAAAGTACAATACGATTTCTCGATTATGTCCCGTGCGTGGCGTTTGTTCACGGGCATTTACGTCAAGATTCAAGAACGAGTTGAGTGAAGAGGCACAATGTCTAACGAATGACCAAAGATATGTTCGCATGTATGGACATACTTTTCAGGCAAATAAGTTTTAAGTTATTTGCATTTTGCCAATGTTTATATGAAAATTAAGAGTCATGACATATATAGTTGTTTAGTTCGACCATTATTTATTATATATCATGTGATGAACCTATGCTATTCTTCGTTAAATTGTACTATTGGGACACACTAGGAAATCGGTTATTAGCTTCTTTGTCTGCTGGCAGGAATAAAGTCAATGTAAACTCCATAATGCACACTTAGTCTGCATCAATGTACTATATCGGAATAACACAACTTGAGGAACAAGATTCCACGATAAAATGGTGTTTCCCTCAGCAATTCGTGTATTGAAAGGCAAATACCAATTTCATATACAAAACAGAATAATACATACGGCACAGTTTTGAACATAAACATTATACATTATTATTGCATTTTATTATTAATTCAATTCTAGTTGTGTGTATGTTTTTATAGTTCATTGATGCAATAAATCATAATTAATTGTACGGTAATAGGAACTCAATAGAACAATTAATATAGCAACAAATCAAACGTCAAAGAGTTTGAGCAATAACCATCATCGCTGCGTCAACATATCCAGTTTAGAATGGCTGGAATGGAAAGCTATTGACGAAGATTGTCTTTGATTAATTGCTCAGTATCCCAGTCGGGTTTCTAAAGCAAATAATTCTTGACAATTGATTTCCGTGAACAATAATATATGGAAGACGCTCTTGTTCTTATATCAGAATATTTAGGAAACCCATATAATCTTTCGATCGAAATGTATCTGATAAATCCCAACCAAGCTCTCAACTTACTACGCATCGAAGTGATTAAAAAGTATTGCGACAACCTTCTAATATATTTGCACGTAATTTATGCATATAAGTATTAATATGGAATGGCATATTTCATAAGTGTGCAGTTTAGTTACTAGTGTACAAGTATGCAACACATCTTAACCATACCACATTAAGGGCTTACAGTGTAAACCACTGTCCAGAAAATGCAAAACTCGTTCGGGGACGTTTCGATAAATAAAGACAAAGTTATCAGTGATAAATTAATATGTCAATAATATAGAATTCTCCATTCAGTCACAGACAGAACTAACAAAATCGTTCAAACTTCTTTGCCAAAAATCACCACAGTTATGAATTTGATTAATTGTTATAGAGTGAAGAATAGATTTTCCGATCACGAGATGGTAAATTCATTTTGTGTTTTATTAAGCAATGCAACATGTTCTTTCTGAGCGTTGGTCTACAATCTCCAATTTTTCGAGGTCGGGGCCAACTTGTCTGTCATTTAAATTTGTCTTACACATTTTATTTCAAGATTGAAAACACATACATGTTAACATATTAACAATAGCACAATAATGTAATGCAATCAGAGAAAAAAAACATGCATAAGCAACACATCTTAAGTTATCAATATAGTAGAATTGATGGCATACAACGCATATAGGTTAGTGAAGTGGAATCAGTCTTAACCTTTACTATTCAGATGTAAAAAAGGCTATACTATTATACACATACTTTGAAGTTATAGCATGCTTTAATATTATACATATATATCTACTGATCATCTGAAGTTTTTTTTAATGTATTAATTGTACTATTTGTATATGTTATTTATTATTTTTGTTTTTAGCCAAATACAACTTTATGCAAGCTTTCAACTTTTAACGATTACTGCATGTGTGTTCTGTTTCCAAAAATATAGAAACAAGTGAGTCGTATATTTGTATTCTTGATCGAAGTACAGATTGATGTTTAAGTTGGCTTCCTACAATTAACTATGCTTTTGAATTATTTTGGTGATATTTGAAAATGTGCCGTTGATGTACGGAAAGTCAGTATCTTAACAACGCCGTTCAGCGATGCTGACTGCAAATTTAACTAAGGGCTCGTAAAGGTTTCATAACAAATGGCAATACATCATATTCTATATGGGCGATACTGTTGTAATTTGACAAACCAACATTTACTCGTTCTATTTGAAGTTTTAGAATAACGCCGTCATTAACATTGTCAAATGAAAAAAACACTATCACAATGCATTTCACGTTTCATGAACCCTTTTTGGTTGCACACAAGGACATGTTGTAATACATAAAATTTCATTCGGGAACATAAAGTCATGCGCCAGAAGTATATGGGTAATTCTGCACTCAATCCAAATTATAAAAAGTTTAGTATTACGTATTTTTTTCAATTCAGTTTAATATAAGGGTTCTCAAAATTGCAAATTATATGTTTAAAATCTACAGCATTTGGAACGTATTAATGTGAAAGCACCAACTTGTAAAACATAATTGTGTGTGTGCGAATAATGTTTACTTTTGTTTTACAGATGTTCGATATTTATTCTATCATTTGAAAACTGTACCGATATCGTTATCATATTAACACACACTTCACATTATATTTGTTTAAGCTATGACGTTATATGTGCCAAAATATGAGTTCTAGTTTTTTATTATAATATGTGCGGACCGTTGCAAACGAATACGATAATACGATGTTTTTACGAATTTGATCGACGGAGTTCACGATTCAGCTATACCAGGACCCTATTGATATACATGCAACCCGATACATTTATGAATTTCTTTTTTCTTAAAATCGCAATACAGCTTACTATTTGTTTCCTTTAATATCAACCGCGATCACCATGGCATAAGTATTTAATCTTATGACTATTAAAGAGAAATCGTATGCAAATGTATATATATATGTTTTTTCATGAGTGTTTTTGTTTCAAAATACTTATATTACTTTTTTCTGCAGAAACTTGGTATAGAATATTGGTATCTCAATATATTTAGAATTTAAATAACAATCATACTTTCAATAAATATAAGATAAATAAGTATTGGGATGTTTTAACAACCGTAAAAACTGACACAGACATATGCAAGATTATGTATTTCTTTTCTATGACTGCTCAAACACAGATTGTTTTAGTAAAAAGCACCATTCGTGTTAACAACAACGATTAGTAAATCTGTTCAGTAGTTAATGATTGCGTTATGATTAATTTTAAGCGTTTGTTTGAATAACGCAGTTTTAGGTATGTATTTGTCTCCTAATCCACAACGGAAAAAAATTAATATAGCACGTTTGCGTTTATTACACCCATTTCGATTGTAGATGAAGCAATTTACTTTCCTCACCAAGGTCGTGTTTTCTAACATGTTTTGGGAAAAAAGTTTTCCTTTGGTGCAAGTGAAGGAAGTCAAACGCTTATAAAACTGACAATGACAGCATTACTTCAAAAAGGAAGTAATTAATGCTACATGCAGGAGGAAATACAGCTTTAATTTCTCTTGAAATCTTATTAACACTAGTCTAATGTTACTGATAGTTATTTCTTACGTGTTATATGAGAAGTGTTTTAATTGTACGTTCAATAACTTAAGCCCTTAAAACAAGGGGTTAACTTCGAAATTTCACATCTTATGTAGTATTTAGTATATAAGTTTTTTAAACAGTTACAGTATGAGTTATTATATAACTTACAAAAAAAAGAATATACATAATATAATTACTAGCATACTGTCTAGACAATTATTTGCTATACGGTTGATATTGTTAATATAATAATAATAAGACAAATACATGTCGATATGGACACACACGAGAGTCGTGTCATAAAACTGTTTTCCATTATTTATTTCTGTATCGCGTTTGACCGTTATTCGATGAAGTTGTTGTAGGAGTATAAAAAATCACACGATGCAGGAAACTCATGTTTGACATCATCGTTTACAGAATTGCGTTGTTTAGAAGTACAGGAAGTATCGTGCAATGTATCGAATCAAATCACTTAGTCTGAATTGATTTTATTTAGACTATTCAATAAATTAATTAAAGAAATCAGGTTAACGTAATTCATTTTGAAATTCAGCTTAACGTGTTTGCATGTGTTATTTTTATTTATTACACAGTTTGAAGTGAATAATACAAATATTATTACAGGCTGTTCGCATAGAAACAACCAAAGACAATGTTTAACCTAGGTTTTAAAACGATCCGCGGGACTGAACGAACCACGATCGATTGTTCCGGTAACAATATGAAATCAAATGCTAACAGGAACAAATTATATTGATTGAAATAACAAACGTTCCGGAAACCTATCGCTTTTAAAGAAATTGGTCTAGGAAAACTGTTCTAGTTCGTTACGGACTCCAAGTGCTTAAATGCTTTTGAAATGTTCCCAAGGGATTCGCAGTTGTTATCTGTAACATATCTCCAATATAAAGAAGTGAAACTCCAGCTGCTGGAGCAGTATTGAAATCTNTTTTTGCATTTTGCCAATGTTTATATGAAAATTAAGAGTCATGACATATATAGTTGTTTAGTTCGACCATTATTTATTATATATCATGTGATGAACCTATGCTAATCTTCGTTAAATTGTACTATTGGGACACACTAGGAATTCGGTTATTAGCTTCTTTGTCTGCTGGAAGGAATAAAGTCAATGTAAACTTCATAATGCACGCTTAGTCTGCATCAATGTACTATATCGGAATAACACAACTTAAGGAACAAGATTACACGATAAATTCGTGTTTCCCTCAGCAATTCGTGTATTAAAAGGCAAATACCAATTTCATATACAAAACAGAATAATACATACGACACAGTTTTGCACATAAACATTATACATTATTATTGCATTTTATTATTAATTCAATTCTAGTTGTGTGTATGTTTTTATAGTTCATTGATGCAATAAAGCATAATTTATTGCACGGTAATAGGAACTCAATAGAACAATTAATATAGCAACAAATCAAACGTCAAAGAGTTTGAGCAATAACAATCATCGCTGTGTCAAGATATCCAGTTTAGAATGGCTGGAATGGAAAGCTATTGACGAAGATTGTCTTTGATTAATTGCCCAGTATCCCAGTCGGGTTTCTAAAGCAAATAATTCTTGACAATTGATTTCCATGAACAATAATATATGGAAGACGCTCTTGTTCTTATATCAGAATATTTAGGAAACCCATATAATCTTTCGATCGATATGTATCTGGTAAATCCCAACCAAGCTCTCAACTTACTACGCATCGAAGTGATTAAATGGCAAACGTTTATTGGCAAACAGTCTTTCTGTAATCATACTGTCATTTCTTTCGAGTTTATCCATTACATGCACATCGGCAATCGAATGTTTCGTCTCCAGATTCAATTGAAAACTTGATAAGTATGCACAATTATATACGTTTTTTTAATGATTTGAAAAAAGGTTAGTATGCAGGTTTATTTGGTAAGACTCATAGTTTAGATTTATCAAGTGAGTTGGTGAGACAAGTCGTATATTTTTGTCAAAAATGTGTAATATTCCAAAAGATCGCATTTTGATTTGTGTTTGTTAACAAATGACCAACGATCCTCGCTATAAGCAAAGGGTGACTGTGGTATAATGCATTTTAGAGTAATATCATTAATCGTTTAAACCCCGTACATCATACAGATTGTTATCATTATTTGAAAATAAATAAGGAGATAAAAACTGTTTAATGCAACAAAAACAAAAACCGTTTCAATCCGTTAATTTACCCAAAGAACTATTCTTTTCAAGATTGCGACAATGAGTTGTATAACAAGATAATCAACGAACGCGATCACAGAACGCGTCTGATGGTATTTTGCGAGGAACCATTCTGATGCACGTTTTAACCAATATATTTAAGCATTTATCCTAAACTACAACCTTAAATATACAGTAAAATTATTTAATTACTTTTGGGAAGACTGATCAATAATAATTTCATAACATGGCTTTAAACTGGTTTTATACTGGAGTGACCGTTTGCAAGACTGGACCACATCTTTTGTATTTTTAGTGCTGTAGTGTATGTTTTGTCATGTATAGGCAAATTATTCACCTGCCTTAGATAAAAACATTCAAATGCTATCAAGGATTTATCGCCTATAATGTTCCTTAAGTTTTATTATTCATATTGTTGGTGACTCCATATTACCGATTGTGTTCTTAGTGTCTATTTCTTGCATCGTTTATGGTTTTAATATATAATTAACTTTGTATCCTTAAAACTCATAAAATAATCTACATAACTTTGCAGCTGAAGTTTAAATGTTTTTGGAAATACACCACTTTTTATATTTATTAATATAATTTATTGTTTCTGTTTTTAGCCATTTAAAACAACATGCAAGCTTGAAACAGTTAACGATTACTGCATGTGTGTTTTGTTAAAAAAAAAAATCAAAACAAGTGAGAAAAACATTTATTTCGATCGCAATGAGTATCGGTGTTTAATTGGTCTTTTCACAGTGCATTCTGCTTTTAAATTTTTTGTGTGGGTGATATTTGACAACTTTCCGTTGATTTACGGACTGAACAACGCTTTGAAGCGTTGCTGACAGCAAACGTTACTTAGGGCTCATAACAGTATATTGCATGGGTTGTTATCACCATATCTTCAGGATCATATTCGTCGCCATCTAACACCGTATACAGGTTTCCAAGTAATTAGCAACACGTCATATTCTTTATAGTCGATACTGTTGTAATTTGACATAACACTATTCACTTGTGCTAACTCTAGTTCTAACATAACGCCTTCGTATCAAATGAAAATAAAATATCACCAATGCATTTCAAGTTTCATGTAAACCAAAACGGTGACAGGAAAGCAAGTGCTGTAATATATTACATTTCATTCGCTATTGTAACTTTTGTGCTCCTAATAATTAAGAACATAAGTACTTAAGACAGTCATGTGGATTGTTAATGTCCAAACTATCATATTACATCAATTTTATTTATACCGTTCTGATGTTTACAAAACAAATCGCTTTTCAGGTAAACATATTTCAAACGAATTGAGATATATACATAAGGTACATACCACCAACATATGCAGGTAATAAGCAAACATATTAATGTTTATGATTAGGTTTTTTTTGTATTTATTATTGGTTGTGGGCAGTGTTATATTATTTGTTGTTCCTGTTTTCAGTTCGTTGTGAAAACAATGCCTCATAAATATCATTTATTTAAAATTCGCAAGAAAATACGATCACTAGTTATAAGAGTTGTAAGCAATTCCGTGTGCAAGTGTGAATGGGTCACTTGCGCTGTGTGCAAAAATAGCAGTTGGAAAATTGTTGTCGTTGACAGCCCAAGCAGGCAACAATAATGTTTCCAATACAAAAAGTGAGTATCTTTCACTGTACTTAAAATACAGAATCAACATTTTTATTGAAAAAACACAACACAATGACACAAATACCACAAGTTAAAATGTTACACGATATATATATATGTAACTGGTAAATCTGGGTTTGTCTACCAGGACAAAGCTAATCTCAATCGTAAAGGTTTGCATTAATATCAGAAAGCACATCTGTTGTTAGCAACCAGCCCCAGCATGTTGCTTGATAGAGATTGCTCTTATTACCAAGTTAATCATATTATGCAATGTTTTTCGTATGTGGGATAAGACTGGTCAATTATCCGTGATTCTGATGTATTTGTGAAAAGCGTTACTATGCCAACGGCCTAAAATGTCTTATCTGAGCATCTGAGTACCCCCGTTGAGCACAGTCGGTAGCTTTACCTATGTGAAAGCTGTGGGATTTGAACCTTTTGCTGTCTAAGCCACAAAATGCTAAACACGAAGTTATCTGTTTATCAAAAATCCACCTGGGGACAGGTATACCAGAAGGTAAAGTAAAAATAGGCCCCGGATATTGACCACGAACTGATATGTAGTCCTTCAGGACATGAACTGCAGATTGTTTTGTATGGCCATGTGAAAAGGTGATTGTTTGCTGTTTGCCATTATTATGTTTAAATCTGTGGTAAGTAACCGATACTGAAGATGGTGTTGTAATTGAATCAAATTGAATGTCTGCTAACTGTAAAATGAAAGACTTTGTATGTAGATGGCTTGACGCTTGTAATTTCGCTACAACGAGCCAAAGCATGAAATGCACGTTATATCCCTGAAACGCACTCTATATAATACATATCGCAATGACTTAAATTTATATAGCAACGTGAAGCCACTATACTACCATACTGTGCGATTTATGTATATACAAATAAATTACAGTACACATACATTAGTTAAATAAATCCATCCACAATTCACATTCCGCCAGTAGTTAATAATAGCCTCATGGTTGATAGACAATTAATCTTTGCGCAATACTTTAAGTTTAAACAGCAGTAGCCATATTTGGAGAAAGTGAAGTAACTGCCACACTGCGGCACACTGCGCTCAACAAAAACACCAAAAGAACCAAACATATTGGCGTTCAATCAAATGCAAAACGCACATTCAACCAAATGTGACCACATTAAAGTCTACAGGCTCGCAGACAGTGGAATATACTACATACCAATTAGTTAAATAAATCCATCCACAATTCACATTCAATTAAATGTGACAAGCACCTTCAATCAAAAGTGACAGCGTTAAAGCATACAGGCTCGCAGACAGTGGGATATATTACACACACACAAGTTAGACAAACACATCCACAATTCACATTAAATTTAAGGTGACAAGCACCTTTAATCAAATGTGACCGCGTTACAGCCTACAGGCTCGCAGACAGTGTGATATACTACGCACGAATTATTTAAAGAAAACGATCCACAATTCACATTCAACTAAATGTGACACGCACACTCAATCAAGTGTGACCGCGTTAAAGCTTACCGGCTCGCAGACAGTGGGATATATGACAAATACAAACAACCACAATTCACACAAATAATGTGACCGCGTTTAGGTCAAATGGCTCGCAGACAGTGGTAATACACATAATAACCTTCCACAATTCACAATAATATGACCGCGATAAAGCCTAATGGCTCGCAGACGTGGGGGTTTGTACAAATAAAAGAGCCCAACTACATTCACGTAACAAATGTGACCTCGATAAAGCCTACTGGCTCGCAGAAAGCGGTGTTATATCAAAGATAGATAAAATAACAAAACCAAACAACCTAATGAAAACAATACAACTGGCCGCATTTAATGGCTCACGGTCACAGATACTGATGTATACTTGTTCTATAGGGTCTATTTAATCCACCTCAGGAAAATAAGACACACAAACTATTGCACTTTTAACTATATAATACCTTTATTCACACTGTATAGTTAAATATTTCACACAATACTAGATTTTTCATATATAGCATTAAACAACTAATTTCTATTGTTTCTATTGTTTCTATAAAATATTTCCAAGTATATCAATGCTAGTCCATGAAAGCTTATTCTTATAACTTTTTAAATGTCAAACTGCTGCAGTATAAACAAGCGCATGGTAAAATTAATGCTCTTTCAACAGAGTGATATTAATGTAAACAATCTGGTAACACTATGTTGTTATTAATTTCATGGCTAAATGCTATCCAACATTTTCCATGCAGAACAATACAATATTAATATACATGGACATTGTCCTTATGTATTGTACCTCGGCAGTTACATGTACAAAATTGAAGCAATTGTTATGTAATTGACAACTTATATGTTAGGATATATATAAGAATTTTTTATAATAATCTGTAGCGACGTATAAAACAAAACTGTAGTTAATGTACACCTGGTTCGAAATCAATTTTAGTTACAATGGAATCGTCCGATTCATTGATTACGTAATATAAATGTTTTCTATCTGATACTGCTTTCAACTTTTAAATAAGCAATATTCTTAACATTTGAGATCAGCCTTGATCTCGATTTCATTACATATGGAAGCAGTGATCTACAGATATCTTAAAATATACTCCCCTAGAAAACTCTATGTATAATTATTCACAGCTCTCATAACTGCTTGCCGCAATGACCTGTATAAGCGATGTTGACCAAATTGGGTAAGGTGGACCCCGTCTGCTGCAAATATCTGTGTCTGGGCACCGAAGATACGTCTGTGACTCCAGAATGTAATAGATGGATGAGAATCTAATAATGTCTTTAAAATTGAATTTGTGTGACGTCGTTTTGTCTCGTATTCCTCTACACTGACGTTTCCGAGGTTTCGCACTTGTGAACAATTCACACAGAATAACCTGCTTTACACTAGTTAGTCATTCAAAAGCAGGACGCCAATCTCCTCTTATGTACTCGCCACGGTTAATGGCACTATCCCAGAGTTTATGCCTATCCTACAGTCGATGTCGTTCTCACCGAGCTGAATTACAACAACTTGTGGCTTGTGTATTTTAAGAAAATTGTCAAATCGTTGCTTAAACTTGTCAGTGCTAATATGTCTCTGGTTATTTTCGCAAATGCAAAGCCCAAACAGCCCCATATGGATCACCTCGCATTCCCTCAGGTCGTAGTTGGCATTCAGGGAATGATGCCGAAAGCTCTCATGTATTTTACGGATAAAACTATGCCCAAAAATCGCTACATAAATTCTTTGAATTCTTCCCTCCATTTTCAAACAAAGGAAATCGACCAGTGCTATAATGAAAACTGGAAATATGTCCAAACCTGGTAATTTGTAGTACAATTATCGATTGTATTCCGTGTATTGCACAACTTGTCAAATACATATCACTATGCAATCATGTTTATTCAATAAAATAACGTATAGATTCAAATAAAAAAAAACAAAAAACGTTGTTCTCTTTGTACAGCCGCATGGCATCTGAATGCGCATAATTAAAGATCGTTCCACTGCGTGTGTTTCGTCATTGTTTACAGGGAATATAGCCAAGCTGATCCGATTTTTCTGTAGATAGGTAAAAGTCCATCTGATTGCCGTTCCTTTCACCCAATGCATAAAAAACACTGATACGTTATTTCGTATAGTTTGCATATATTGCATATTTTCCTTTAGTAAACATGAGCATTGCACATATCTCACATAAGCAGCACATACTCTTGTAACCATCAAACATTATATCAGTTGTTTTTTTTTATATGCATATACATGTTCATTTTCTTTTAAATATTCTGAACAAATACTGTTTTTAATATAAATGTTGCAAAAAAAATTCAGTCACTTTATCAGCATAAAATATGCTGTGTTATCGAATATAAAATTGTAAATATATCACCATACTTCAGCAATATATATATAATTTCACCGTCTGTAATCGCACGGTTCAAATACTAGATTTGCAAACAATGTACATTGACAACATATGAAGGCGAAAACTTTAATTCGAAGTTTCCTAAACTATATAATATATAAAACTGATAGCACATTTACTAACACATTCATATAATTTGGAAGCGAAACCAAATGGGAGCGAACGTCCGCTGCTCCATTACATATTTCTTTCCAATGTTAAACAACTTACAGATGTTTATTTAACAACAACGTATTGGTAAATTTTATCTTTAATTGAAATCTAACTCATCGATTTAGTGGAACAGAAATGATATTAACATCAATATTTCCCGTTAAATAAAAAAACATATAGATGTGAATTGATCAAGCTGCTCAAACAAAGATTGTTTCGAGCTGATTGGGAAGGATTCTGTATGTGTTGACAATGTCACACGCATCATGTTTTACTGTTCTCTACGTAAATACCGGTCATTTCTTCCAATAAAGAATTAAGGGAATGTTTTCAATCGGTATTGTATTTTTTATATCGACAGAGCAATAGCTCATGTATGTATCCTCAAGTTGTTTTGACATTCTTAACAGCCCAATGCTTCCATTGGCTGTTCAAAGTTTCAAAGTTTTTATTATTTGTATCTTAAGCTTAAGTGTCGCGTTGTATTGTGTGTCCTGTATTATATTGGTCTCTTGCTTAAATAAGCGACTAGCGGGCGTTAACAAGATTATAGTTTTCCTGATGATGGTTATGGATTTTAAATATTCCTATAAGTACATGTAGAATTCTTTCAACACTGGCGTATTTGCTTCTTTAGCAGTTGTACTTAAACAAATATTCTCCCAATATTTTTCAATACAGCAAGTGTGACTTTTGTATGAGTGTGTAAACATAAAATAATGTTTAATAAATGTTTGCGCATATTTTGTATTTATTAACTTCAGAAATATGGGACATAAACATTGGAAAAAATCTTCAAACACGTAGAGCATTATACGTTTAATTCTAAGGTTTTCCTTAAAAGTAAAAGCACGTATAATCTTAAATTATAATAAATACACTATTTGGAAATCTTGTTCAAAATTAAAAGTCTTCATTGATCACTGTTGTTATTTATAGACAACATACGTTCCTGTAGAGAAATATATGTACTGTTTGTAAAACAAAACGAAATATAAAAAGCCAAAGATGTATGTTTTGCAACAAAGGACATCATAACAGACAAGCGAGTTTGATATATTAAAACAACTGTTTTTAAACAGTATAACATTTGATAAATCACAAACATGTCCCGTCAGAAAAATGAATAGCCAAATATAGTTATCATACACTACCTGTGACAGTTCGATTTATTAACCGTCATTGGGGCCATGTCAAGACTTGACAAGTGATTGACATCTATCAGTGTTGTGTCATAGACATAACCCCGTGAATAAAGTGATGCGAATGAATGCAGTACTGTACACTGTTACAAACCAAACATGGCTGAACAATTGTGTTCAAGTTAATATTTCGGTACCATTGATTTATCTCAACTCATTCATTTTCTTGCATGTGTATAAATTATCAAAAAATATATAACAATCTTAATTATCGTTAAAAGTATAAGAATTTGCAGACAAACGTTTGTCTTTGTGACATCTTGTCTTGAAGTAGTACATGATGCTGCGTGTCTCCTTAGACCTGAGATAGATATCGGATTACTAGCATAATTTACAATAAGCATAGAAAAGACATTTATTGGGTTGCGACAGTCCCAGATGAATCCAACGTTTGCTAGATTCTGCTTCTCAATTATGATCATACATATGTACCTTCTGCGTTGTTGACTTAGTTGTTTAGGACCGTGTATAATTTTCAATCATTTGATAATTTATTTGTTCCGAAGTTTGACCGTTATCTAGATCATTGATACGTACGTTTAGAAACATTAGTCAGTATGAATCACTGAGTATGTACAACAACATTCGAGAGTATGTTTCACCGTGTGTATTAAATAACTTTGGTGAGTATGACACATTGTGTATGTTCGACAAAATTGATGAGTATGGTACACTGTGTATGTTTAATAACATTGATGAATATGGTTTATTGTGTATGTTTAACAACATTGATGAATATGGTAAATTGTGTATGTTTAACAACATTGATGATTATGGTAAATAATGTATGTTTAACAACATTGATAAGTATGGTATACTTTGTTTGTTTAACAACATTGGTGATTTTGGTACACTGTGTTTATTAACACAATCATGAGTAGGACACACTGTGATGGTTGATAACATCGGTGAGTATTATACACAGTGTATGTTACACAACATTTGGGAGTATAGTACACTGTGTTTGTTTAATAACATTGGTGTGGGAAACTAGTTGCATGTGTATAACGTTTTACATAATTGAAAACAATATCGTACATCAAGCAAGTGCACATATAAAAAATAAGTAAACACTTTCTATTTATCTTTTTAATTAAAACATAATAAACGTATTGTTATTACATCGCGATTGTTTGAGCATGTGATAAACTTTCATAAATTGTACGGGTATAATAATTGCATTCGACCAATATATACACACAAAACAGAACATAACAAACCGTTATTCACGTGGATTAAATTGATTATTTTGGTTATGTTTACCAATGAAGATTTTATATATCAACTATACATTTCTTTGGGAACATAATACGGATTTCTATGTGTTACCTGTTTGCGAAATACATTGATAACTATTCATTAAAACTTCTTTATAGTAATATATGCTATGTGTTAAAATGACATGACAAGATCAACAAAATATTTATGTAGCACAAACAAAAGCTGTTTTTTTATTCTGGTCTTGTTTCAAAGTGTTCAATATTATCGTGTTTTTCAGATGATGAACAAAACAGAAGAAACGTTCATTGAACTACTGAACTCATGTGTGTCAGTGAGTTACCCCAGACATTGACCTAGACTAAATATGTAAACCGTATTTGATACAGTTTTGAGTTAACACAGAGCTGTAATTGAATTTATCTTCAGAACAACGTGGTTATTTGTTGATGGTCAATGATGTCTTCCGATGTAAATGTAAAAATCGGTTTTAGCCACGAGAACTGAAATCCTGTTATCAGCGTCATGTCTTTTGTTTGCGGCAAGCGACCACTTTAGCAAACTGACTTCACAAGACAAATTGACAAACACCAATACAAATAAATACGACTAGGGTTACGAGTTAACCGGTGTTATATGGTTTTGTTGTGAGCTATTTATCTGAACTCAAAGCCTTTAATATTTCGAAGGTTGCAGCATCTGGTCGTAGATAAAAAAAAATGTCACCACGCCTCAGGGTTTACCCATTTTAAATATACTTGTATAAGGAATACCTTAATAAAGTTACTTCAATGAAACCTCATAAACAAGGCTTTTATATGTGGTACTCTGTACAATTGTTTAAAGTATGTCTCTAGGACAAAGGCTTTGGGTCACAAGTTATAAATCGACATATAGAGAAAACATTTTAAAATATTCTTTTTTGACACAGCAAGGCTTTCTTATTTTTAATGCAGAAGCATCTAGAAGTCTTGAAAAGCGTGTTCAAATCAGGCCTCTGAGGGTTATCTGGAAACGCCTCACGGGTCACCAGTTTTACGTAAAATAATAGTAGTGAACATTTGTTAATATTGTTTTTGTTTCTAAAACTGAGAATCAAATGGCTTTCATATTATGTATAAAACATTATCTAGAGGTCCTCTAAACATTTTTCCGACGTATGCCATTGAGTGGCCTCAACCCGGGGGTGACTATGTTTACGTGGAAGCACAGATCGTTCATATTTGGTACGTATCATAATCTAGAGGTCCTCGACAAGGCTAGTTCAAATCATGCATCTGTGGCCAAAGCTGAACACGCCACAAGAGTTATTTTTTAATAAAGACATGTAGTAACATTAAAAACTACTTAACAAAAAAACAAAAGCAACTAGTATTTCCACGGGTTCAAAACTTGCCACGCTGCAGGTGTCACAAACACTAATAAAGACTTAATGAGAAAAAAATAAGTCAAATTTGTTTTTCTGTAAGTGGACGATTCCAAGGATGTAATATATGGTAAGTTACATCAGACAGTATCAATTTACTTTTCTGTTCGAATTATGCTTCTGTTATTATAATTCGCCACAACGGTGTGGTAGTGTTTGCTACGTATTATACACACTCATAGCGAGATATGTTCAAAACATGCCACTGTCTTCAAGAGTTGCACCACACCAGGAGTCCGAGTTCAACACCATTTAGCTACAATTAATCATATATAATCAAGAATCCATATTGTCCTCTTGTGATTAAATTATTTTATTATAAAGTATATTTTGTATTGCATTACTAAGTGAGTATTTATATGTTTGTGTGGTTAAGATCAGTGGTAACTAACCTATACTTAAGTATAAACAATACTTAATGTTTCTCTTTTAAATCTTTATTATTCGTGTGTTTCTACATTTGTGTAAAGTGACCAAATTATACCTTCATTCCGCCAAAAATATGATGCATCAACAATTCAAATGATGAAACACTTACAATTGTATAAGACATGATACTTATTTGAAGAAAATGTGCAATATCATGTACAACGCCTGACAATTTTCATCTACGCACGATGCATCTTAAAAGCTCATAAAAGGTGACGATCCGTACTTATTACCGATTTTTAAATATTGTTTGTATATGTTTTTTATTAAGGTTATCAAAAAACAATATATATTGGACATTACCATAAACAAATGAGCAATACAACTTGTTTTAAGCTCAAAATGCAGTGTCCTCCAAGTCAATTGTGTTTACAAACAATCAGTTTATTTACATCGCTGTTAACTCGGGATAGAGCTCCGGTGACTCAGGTCACCAATAATATATCGTTGATTATCAACGTTTTCCGGTATCACTCACAAAGAAAGTCTCTTCTAAATGGTTAAAACTTTGATAATGATCTAATAAGTTATTTTCTGCTGGTTAAAAAAATGTTTAAAATAGAATTACATTTGAATTTTCTTTCGGCTATTTTTAGCATAAGTCACCGCTTTGAGGCTACACACCATGTTAGTTGCAAAGTTGTAAACATTTCTTCCAATTAGGAAACGGGTATATCTTCCATAATTCTTGACAATGTTGCTCCTAAGCTGTGTTATCATCATTTTTTTTTTCAGGAGTAACTGAAATCCGGTAAAACTTAGACCAGCTTATATGCATAATAATTGGATTTGTCACCTTTTATGAGCCTTTAAAGAAGCAGCTATCATCGTAGACACATACGTCCGCTATTGTTTCAATTTTAAATAAGGCAGATGCTATTTATGATTCATTCCGTTCATATTTGTGTATTTCGTATAGTTCAATGATGCAATACAGCATAATTAATTTAACAGTTAAAGGAACCCAATACAGCAGTTAATATAGCAACAAATCACATGCCAAATAGCTTAAGAAATAATAATCATCGTTGCGTCAAGATATACAGTTTAGAATGGCTGGAATTGAAACATATTGACAAAGATTGTCTGTGATTAATTGCCCTGTATCCAATAAAACCCGATAGTGTGCCCTGAGTAAATAACTCTTGACAATTGATTTCCGTAAACAATACAGTGTGGAAGACGCTTTTATTCTGTAGACTTTTTAGGACAAGAATATAGCCTTTCGGTCGAAATGTGTCTGGTTAATCTATACCAACCTCTCAGCATACTATAATATGATCTGGATAAACTTAAAAACCTGCAATTTTTGCAGGAAGAAAATTCTACGCATCGAAGTGATAAATTAAAGGTATAACGACCAACTGCTAAATATATTTGCAAGCATTGTATGCACATAGGTATTAATATTGAATGACATGTTTTATAATTCTGAAGTTAAGTAACAAGTTTACAATTATTCAGCACATCATAAACAAACCGCATCCAGGGCGTACGGTGTAAACTAGTGTGGCAGAAAATACAAAAGTCGTTCGGAAACGCTTCGATAAAATAAAGACAAAGTTATTAACGGGACTCATTTGTTGACACAATACTGTCTCAAAAAAAGTGTTAATTATCTAGAATCGTGTATGAATCATCGAACATGTAAACACGATTTGTTTGCAGAAAACAAATAGTAGTCGACTAATGCTTCCGCGTTTAATTGCTTTGTAACAAAATGTAATCATTCGTAACATCTATTGATATCATACTTGAAGTATGTACCATTTATTTAAATTTATTTTTTAGTATACCTTCAGCACCGATTGCTTGGCTTATTTGACAAGATTTGTTAGAGTAGCTTTAAGCGCGCTTGTTAATTCAATTGTGTGCAACTTGTCAGATGTGCCTATGTTATGTATGAGATGATGTAAACCAGGAGCCAACATAGCCATTGTCTGACACATTTTAGATCAAGATGCACTGACGGTGGAATAGGAAAAAACGTTTATTATATTACTCATCTCCAGAGTGTCACGGGAGTTGAACACAGCCGCCGACTATAATTTTGTTTATCGAATTCCCACCACGGTCTGTGCTTCACGGATCTGTTTATTTTCAATTTGCCATGTCATTCAATATACGTTTCTTGAATTACATGCCTGTTAAATTGCAACGTATGGAATCGATACTGATTAAGATGTCTAAGCAGCAAGAACAAGATAATAACAAAGAAAAAAAAGGAAAGCCATTCTCTAAGATAAGAACAAATATATATGGACATCAAACCTTGAAATATTCAACAAATAACTGTTTGTTTCTAGTGTTATAACATGACGATATTTTGATGAATAAGATTCTCGAACAAGATTTTTTTAGGTTTAAGCATTTGTCATATTGGCGTCTTGCAGTACGAAATAATGGCTTGCTCTTTTTTTTTCCTGTTTATTTGGATGAATATCATGGTTCTCTTATCCCAATTGATGTCTAATTTTTACTTGTTTATAATAAACGTGTTGTGTTTAACTATGTTATATAAGCCAAATTAAATCTATATACGTCGTTATGATACATAGAGTTACACAAATGGTGCATGAAGGTGTTCTTGAAAAAGGGTGCAATACCAATGGTCAGCTTTTTTTACATTATCGGCTTTTATTCAAAGTCGAAGTAATACTTTGAATTATGTGGTATGCATATAAGGTTATAACCTGGATGGGTAAACTGAATGTAAAGTTTGTGAGAAAAAAATCCAATATTTGCAAGGAAAACGAATATTTCAATCATTCAGTATTTTTTAGTTATTCATTTCATATTTATATTTAGCAATTCTTCTCTGATTCGAAACTCTTGCTTCATGCATTGCCACATGTAACGAATGAAGAAATCAAATCATGTTATTGGCCCGTAATTTAAATAAATTGTAAACGAATCAGTCACAGTGCATAATAAACTCCCTTTGAAGATGTCGGGTTTCTACAATGTCTTGAATCAAGCCTCGACGTCGTTGTTTCGCCATGCTGTTGGAAATTGTCATGCCGAATTTATTAATTGGTTTAGTTTCGTAAACCTCTGCTTTTTTAATGTTTAGTATTATTATAAAAAAAAACCGACATCGATCATTAAAGAAGGAATACCTTAATGTTTGCAAATAAATATATATTATAAGTACTTTATAATTTTAAAAATAGTTGTCTTTGATTAAAAGCAGTGTAAACGGGTGCAATTCTTGAGTGATATGAATGTGCAATATGACTATGTGTATGAGGAATTTAGTCAAGAACAATCATGTCTACGGTATGTTGTATATAATACCCAACAATGAATTGACAGTATTACGATGTTATCCTTATAAGACAAAATTGCATTATTAGGTTATAAGTAGTATACAAAAAACAAATTGTTTTAAACTCAGTAAAATGGTATTCGCTATAACGATTTTCGATGCGTTTGTGTGGTACTGTCCGTTATTTTGGAGTATTCTATTACAGTTTCAAATTCAGTCTGATGAATTTTAGTATTAATTCAATTCTATTTATTGTTTATGTTTTTATAGTTCATTGATGCATTAAATCATTATTAATTGCACTGTAATAGGAACTCAATAGAACAATTAATATAGCAACAAATCAAACGCCAAAGAGTTTGAGCAATAACAATCATCGCTGCGTCAAGATATCCAGTTTAGAATGGCTGGAATGGAAAGCTATTGACGAAGATGGTGTTTGATTTATTGCCCAGTATCCAAGTCGGGTTTCTAAAGCAAATAATTCTTGACAATTGATTTCCGTGAACAATAATATATGGAAGACGCTCTTGTTCTCATATCAGAATATTTAGGAAACCCATATAATCTTTCGATCGAAATGTATCTGGTAAATCCCAACCAAGCTCTCAACTTACTACGCATCGAAGTGATAAAAAGTATTGCGACAACCTTCCAAGATATTTGCACGTAATTTATGCATATAAGTATTAATATTGAATGACATATTTCATAAGTGTGCAGTTTAGTTACTAGTGTACAAGTATGCAACACATCTTAACCATACCGCATTAAGGGCTTACAGTGTAAACCACTGTCCAGAAAATGCAAAACTCGCTCGGGGACGTTTCGATAAATAAAGACAAAGTTATCAGTGATAAATTAATATGTCAATAATATAGAATTCTCCATTCAGTCACAGACAGAACTAACACAATCGTTCAAACTTCTTTGCCAAAAATCACCACAGTTATGAATTTGATTAATTTTTTTAGAGTGAAGAATATATTGTCCGATCACGAGATAGTAAATTCATTTCGTGTTTTATTAAGCAATGCAACATGTTCTTTCTGAGCGTTGGTCTACAATCTCCAATTTTTCGAGGTCGGAGCCAACTTGTCTGTCATTTAAATTTGTCTTACACATTTTATTTCAAGATTGAAAACACATACATTTTAACATATTAACAATATCACAATAATGTAAGGCATCAGAGAAAAAAAAACATGCATGTGCAATACATCTAAAGTTATCAATATAGTAGAATTGATGGCATGCAACGCATATAGGTTAGTAAAGTGGAAACAGTCTTAACCTTTACTATTCAGATGTAAAAAAGGCTATAATATTATACACATACTTTGAAGTTATAGCATATTATTTTGCTTTAATACCTATAAGTGTAAATGTCGTCTGACATAGTTGTCAAAATAGGAATTAATAAAACACTCACTTATTGTGTCAAACTGATCTTTATTTTAACTTTATGGACGCAATAAGTGATTAAGCATGACTTTGATTTTCTTTACAATATGAAAATATTTTTACCAAGCAAAACAGACATTCCCGAGTAGTATATATTGTTCGTACAATCTGGTTATTACTAATTTCATTGAATATCGATGACGATCTAAACACCGAAAGTTTGAACATGTTTATATGTTAAATACCTTGGTGTGTATGAATAAGCAATTAAGCAATTATGACTCAATTAACGTGTGGAATTGTTTGTTGGCAAACAGTCTTTCTGTAATCATACAGACATTTCTTCCGCGTTAATCCACTACATGCACATCGGCAATCGAATGTTTATCCATTACATGCAAATCGGCAATCGAATGTTTCGTCTCCATATTCACATCATCAAAACGCTGATATGACAGGATGAGTTATCGATCAATTGAAAACTTGATAAGTATGCACAATTATATACGTTTTGAATGATTTGGAAAACAAAGCGTTAGTTCGGAGGTTAATTTGGTTATAATCATAGTATTAACTTACCAAGTGAGTTGTTGAGAAAAGGCGTTTATTTGTAGCATGAATATTGAATATTATAAGAGATCGTATTGTTGTTTGTGTTTGTAAACAAATACACCGCAATTCTTGACACAAGCAAAGGACGACTATGATATAACGCACGTTAGAGTTATATCTTTCATCGTTTAAACCCCGGCCGTTTGATATATTATTCTTATTATTGAAAAATCAATTATAAGATAAAATAATGTATAATGCCCAACTTATTCATCGTTTCAGCTTTTTAATCTACATACAAACTGTCTGTTCAAGATAGTGACACTTAGTTGTACTACCCGATAATCATTGAACGCGATCACAGAACGCGTCTGATGGTATTTCACGTGAACAACTCCGGTGTACGTTTTAACCAATATATTTACGCATTTATCCGGAATTACAACCTTAAATATTCAGTCAAATTAGTGCATACCTTTTAGGAAGACTGATCAATAATAATTTTTAAAAATGGCTTTAAACTGGTTTAAACCATTTAACTTTTGTAAAGAATAGACCACAGCTTTTTATGTTGAATATTGTATTGTATGTATACTATAGTATTATACACACATATGTAGTTCTCTCATATAATGTTCATATAGTTTCATTATTCATTTTATATGTCATTACTGTGTTGGCGACTCCATATTTACCGATTGTGTTCGTATTGTCTATTTCTTTTATCGTTTATGGCATTTAAATAACGTTGTATCGTTTATAACAATAAAGGCATCTACTGATCTTTGTTGTTGAAGTTTTTTTTAATGTATTAATTGTACTATTTGTATATGTTATTTATTATTTCTGGTTTTAGCCATATACAACTTAATACAAGCTTCAAACTTTAAACGATTACTGCATGTGTGTTCTGTTTCCAAAAATATAGAAACAAGTGAGTTGTATATTTTTATTCTTGATCGAAGTACAGATTGATGTTTAAGTTGGCTTCCTACAATTAACTATGCTTTTGAATTATTTTGGTGATATTTGAAAATGTTCCGTTGATGTACGGAAAGTAAGTATCTTAACAACGCCGTTCAGCGATGCTGACTGCAAATTTAACTAAGGGCTCATAACAGTACATTAGTTGGGGTGGTATTACCATTTTGTTCAGGTTCATATTTGTCGCCATCTAGCATTTCGTTAAGGTTTCATAACCAATGGCAAGACATCATATTCTATATGGGCGATACTGTTGTAATTTGACAAACCAATATTTACTCGTTCTATTTGTAGTTTTAGAATAACGCCGTCATAAACATTGGCAAATGAAAAAACACTATCACAATGCATTTCACGTTTCATGAACCCTTTATGGTTGAACACAAGGACATGTTGTAATATATAACATTTCATTCGGGAACATAATGTCATGCGCCAGAAGTTTATGGGTAATTCTGCACTCAATCCAAATAATCAAAAGTTAAGTATTGCTTATTTTTTTCAATTCAGTTTAATATAAGGGGTCTCAAAATTGCAAATTATATGTTTAAAATCTACAGCATTTGGAACGTACCATATGTGAAAGCACCAACTTGTAAAACATAATTGTGTGTGTGCGAATAATGTTAACTTTTGTTTTACAGATGTTCGATATTTATCTTTTCATTTGAAAACGGTACCGATATCGCTAACATGTTAACACACACTTCACATTATATTTGTTCAAGCCATGACGTTATATGTGCCAAAATATGAGTTATATTTTTTATTATAATATGTGCGGACCGTTGCAAACGAATACGATAATACGATGTTTTTACGAATTTGATCGACGGTGTTCACGATTCAGCTATACCAGGACCCTACTGATATACATGCAACCCGATACATTTATGAATTTCTTTTTTCTTAAGATCGCAATACAGCTTACTATGGGTTTCTTTTTAATATCAACCGCGATAACCATGGCATAAGTATTTAATCTTATAACTATTAAAGAGAAATCGTATGCAAATGTAGGCAAACGAAACATAGCTAACCTGATTTTTTTAATTTGCCTTCATATTTTATTAATACTTACTGACTAATCATAAATCTAATTCACAGACTCGATGTAAAGTTAAGTTAATTTATTATTGAACTATACATATATANTATATATATATATATATATATATATATATATATATATATATATATATATATATGTGTGTTTTTTCAGGAGTGTTTTTGATTCAAAATACTTATATTACTTTTTTTCTGCAGAAACTTCTAAAAGCTGTTCAGGGACGAAGCTTACAACATTATATATTGGTATCTCAATATATTTAGAATTTAAATAACAAACATACTTTCAATAAATATAAGATAAATGAACAAAATAAGTATTGGGATGTTTTAACATCCGTAAAAACTGACACAGTTATAAGCAAGATTATGTATTACGTTTCTTTGACTGCTTAAACACAGATTGTTTTAGTTAAAAGCAATATGGACACCATTCGTGTTAACAACAACGATAGGTCAATCTGTTCAGTACTTAATGCTTGCGTTATGCTTACTTTTAAGCGTTTGTTTGAATAACGCAGTTTTATGTATGTATTTGTCTCCTTATCCAGATCGAAACAAAAATCAATACAGCACGTTTGCGCTTATTACACCCATTTCGATTGTAGATGAAGCAATTTACTTACCTCACCAAGGTCATGTGTTCTAACATTTTTTGGGAAAAAAGTTGTCCTTTAGTGCAAGTGAAGGAAGTCAAACGCTTTTTAAACTGATAATGACAGCATTACTTCAAAAAGGAATTAATTAATGTTACATGCAGGAGGAAATACAACTTTAATTTCTCTTGAAAACTTATTAACATATAGTCTTATGTTAGTGATAGTTATTTCTTACGTGTTATATGATAAGTGTTTTAATTGTACGTTCAATAACTTAAGCTCTTAAAACAAGGGGTTCAATACGATATTTCACATCTTATGTAGTATTAAGTATATATGTTTTTTAAACAGTTACAGTATGAGTTGCTATATAACTTAAAAAATATACATAATATAACGACTAGCATAATGTTTAAACAATTATTTGTTATACGGTTGATATTGTTAATATAATAATAAAAAGACAAATATATGTCAATATGCACACACACACAAGAGTCGTGTCATGAAACAACTGTTTTCCATTATTTATTTCTGTATCGCGTTTGACCGTAATTCGATGAAGTTATTGTTGGAGTATTAAAAATCACACGATGCAGGAAACTCATGTTTGACATCGTCGTTTACAGAATTGCGTTGTTTAGAAGAACATGTATTATCGTGCAATGTATCGAGCCGAATCACTTAGTCTGAATTGATTATAGTTAGACTATTCAATAAATTAATTAAAGAAATTAGGTTAACGTAATTCATTTTGAAATTCAGGTTAACGTGTTTGCATGTGTTATTTTATTTCATTACACAGTTTGAAGTGAATAATACAAATATTATTACAGGCTTTTCGCATAGAAACAACCAAAGAAAATGTTTAACCGGGTTTTAAAACGATCCGCGGGACTGACCGAACCACGATCGATTGTTCCGGTAAAAATATGTAATCAAATGCTTACAGGAACAAATTATATTGATTGAAATAACAAACGTTCCGGAAACCTATCGCTTTAAAAGAAATTGGTCTAGGAAAACTATTCTAGTTCGTTACGGACTCCAAGTGCTTAAATGCTTTTGAAATGTTCCCAAGGGATTCGCAGTTGTAATCTGTAACATATCTCCAAGACGCAAAGCCATATAAATTGACACAATGTTAACATAATAGTCATTGTGTCTCTCAAGAAAGAAGCTGTAATCGAGTCAACTTTGGTTTATTAAGAAAATCTAAATGTATATCATAGTTTGTTATAGAATAAACAACAGTCACCGATAAACATTAATACATACAATCACGAAGCACCCCCTTTATACTTCCAAACAAAATGTATAACATAAGAAATGATCACATGCAAAACGTAAAAGTAGTATGATAATAATACAATCTGATTTTTATATTGTATTTTTTAAAGGTAATTCACAAGACCTATCTTTCGAGAAAGTACATTCCCACGCTTATCAATTCCGTGATCTAATTATAATACATAATCAGTGGACTTGTTGATCCAAACAAGTTGCTGAAGGAGACGAATTTTACAAACGATTCGTAGTTAGTGCTTGTTGATCATGAAGGCATCGCTATGGGTTGAGTAATACAGCCATGCAGAAGTTGGGTGATAAATTGGCGCACCACCTAGGAAAGGGCGATTCGGACAAACCACTCCGCAACTGCTGGCTGTATGGCTTCCTTAAACGACGGCGGGAGTCGAGGATCTCCACCCTCAAACCATCGATGGAGTCAAACAGGGCAAAATACTTAGTTGAAGAGTTTGTCGAGCAGTTTTTCAACAATCTAGAGGCGGCTGTGGTGCAACATGGATTGCAAGAGAGTCCGGATTGCACATTTAACCTCGATGAAACCGGCATCTCTCCAAAGCATCTTCTTCTAAATAGCATCGCTCATGTTCATGAAAAGGCACAGGCAGTAACATCGCCACGCTGAGCAACAACAACGCTGATAGCGTGCGCATGTGCGTCTGGAAATCACCTTCCGCCGTATTTAATATTTAAAGGTGGAGAATAATACGATTTACACATGAATATGAACATAGTTTACGAATATTTACGAGATTCATCGACGTAATTGCAATTCAAACTTCATTAAACTTCATAAACACGTAAAAGAACATTACACATTCAGTAGTTAGCGCACATAGTAAAGACATTAATGCACAATATTGCTTTCCTTAATTAAGTTTTATAAACAATAAATATGATCAGATTTAACAAACTTTATTTAAACCAATAATTTTGATAAATTCCTTGATATGTTGGTATCTTTCATAACTACAGGGACGAGAACGAATGAAAACCTGGCGAACGACCTGACGCCAGGTGCAAAAGTAACGATGTCTGAATCAGGGTGGTCTACAAAATCGACATTCAAGGATTACCTTAAAATAATATTTCCTAAAACGCATCAACAGGGGCGATGGCAATTAACCAGTCATCGTTTTCTTTGACGGACACACGACGCACACCTCAGCCGAAATGATGAAATAGGCGCGGGAGAGAAATCTCGTCTGTTCTGCTTTCCAGCTCACACTTATCATATCCTTCAACCGCTTGACGTGGGTGTGTTAGCCCCTTCAAGCGATTCTACTACAGCGAATGTGCTTCGTTCATGAAGACCAAACCCGGTAAAGTGGTTACGAAGATGCCTTCAGAAAAGCTCATGTAATGCGAGTCATTTCGAGCCTCGGCACCTCTTCATAAGATACAAGCAGTACGAGCTGGCAAGCAGGCATTTGAAGAGTATCTCCAAGCGAAATCAAAGGCACGAGAGGATGAGAACTACGACGCACAGAAAAAAAGACGATGCCGGCCCATCTCGAAACCGCTTTCACATTGCAAGCCCGAGACCGTCCACAAGTGGCATACAAGTCACTAATGTTCAAATTATCAGAGATGCCGACTCTGAAACTGAATCCGACACGGTCGATTTCGAGACATGTTGTGTATGTAACACATTCAGTCCAGCAATTCTAAAAATGAGACCGCACATAAAAATCGTGAATTGATGGCAGTGCGACGAGTGTGGGCATTGGGTTCACCTTTCATTCAGCCTCACAAAATCGGTGCTAAGAAGAGGAGACCGTTTCCTTTGCAAACACTGTTGTTAAAACTAAAATTTGTTTTGCACCGTTTATAAGTTATATCTTTCATTAATTAATTGTTAAATCGTTTTAATCGTTGATCGTTAATTATGTATTAAATTCGTTTGATAATATCACTTGGTTGCGTTCAATGTTCATACTTTATACGTAATTTGTAAAATAAGTGCATTATGTATCGAGGATAAAGTAATCGCATGAAATACAAATGAAAGAGTCTTAGTTCGTCTCAGCAGTTTCCCCAAATAGAGCTTGCTTTCAAATAGCGCGTGCTTTCGACCAATTGAATTCACGAACCTATGTGAAAACGTCTTGCAGATATTGACTTCCTGCTGTCAACTCAAAAATGTAAGTTTATCGATGTTACTCATATTTGTTCACGAATTTTGTTTTTGTTTAATGAAACACATTTTTTTTTTGTGAATGAACAACTTACGTCACACAAGACCACCAAAAACAAATTTACCACAAAAGACTGCTATTTTTCCTGCATGGTAATAAAGGATTGAACATTTTCCAAAATAAGTGTTAATATGAGTTTGTTTTGTCTAACCTTGTTATGTTTACGTTATGTCCCAATATTATAAAAAATTAAATTCGCATTCGCTTCTATTTGTTGTGCGTGCAAATATTAAGGCAAATACGTGTACAATGTAATTTAAAGCTTAAGACTAATTATAAGAAAACTAAACGATTGCTTGTTAAGTACTTAACATAACAAAACGTATCAAATACAAGTGGAAATAAAAGTATCTTACATAAAGTCATATATTGATCTAGAACTTCATTTCACATGGGCGCGAAGGGCATCATTATTGATTATGATAATTCATTTCAAATACAACAATAAATTAGTAAAAGTACATAAAATATGGATAAAGAAATAATACTTTCGGGAAACAAATTGCTTTAAAATAAATTGGTCTGGGCAAATATATTTCATGTTATTACATAGTTCAGTGTTTGATTCACAACTGCGATGTTGAACAGATCTTTCAGACGCATAAAACAAAACAAATTGACACAATGCAGAATAAAATTGCTTTGGACAATCGACTTAATGTATAAGATTGCATATGGGTTGCGTGATTTAGTGCTAAATTAGTTATACATCTTTTTTAACATAATTATATTTTATTATTTATTATTAAATGCTTTTAAAGAACAATTACCAAAGTGTTTTTTATATACACATATTTTAATATGTAGTGTTTAATGCTTTTTAAGTACAATTACCAACCTTTTTAATAAAACATATTTTGATGTTTATTTTCAACCACGAAATGTTGAAGGTGGTTTAAGAGTTGTATGCAACTTACCATGGTGTTACAGACTCAAGTCCATTGAAGAGTCAAATGTAATGTTGTTAGCAAATTTGTGGTGGAAAAATACTATGTGATAGTTTTAATTGAAACACTGACCGCCATGATATGACTAAATTAATGGTACAATCTTAAAATCAATAAAACTTATTTCAATAAATTGATCGGCGGATTAGACATGAATGGATACTGCATTTCAAATTCCACTGACCGTGAATTAACGGTTCGGCACTTGTTGTTCTTACTCTGGTAATTGCAGACGTGATCAAAGTACATACTTGTTTTCGGAACTATCGGAAGGTTTTGATAGACATGTATACGAAGTATAAAAGTCGGTTTTACACATTTTAACTTCTAGATGCTACAAGTAAATATAGCTTAGTTTCCTTAAGTGTAATATAAAGTGAATACTAACTGCAAAGTCAACAAGTATAAAACTATTTTGCGTATACAATTGCACGTTGTCCTCATCTACCCTGAAAGGTTTTTGTCCATGTAGTTGGTAATGTTACACAACATACTCGTTAATAAATTATTGTGGTGGAATAGACACACACGCGAATTGAGTAATCAATTAAACGTTATCTTCTGTTTTTGTCTGTTCCTCGCTTTCTCGTCAATAATCGGATTATGTGGATGGTGTGGTTTCCTGCAAATTGATGTTTAGGAACAAGAAGTAAATCGCCAAAAGGAATCTGGTTCTTAAGGCATACATTTTTACCTGGGGTAAACACATGTCACATTCATGAATATAGCGTACTCAATTCGGGAAATGAAAACTACATGAAAAGGAAAAATGATGTCATATGTTATGGGTCTGTATACTTAATTTGATATACAAGTGTTGTTGATGAAACAAAGGTACATATTAGTACCAGTAAGGAGATTGAAAAGAACATGGACTTATTGTTTAAAGTTTACTTGTATTTCACTTTTCCATTTATTTATTTTTTCATTTATTTTACCATGTTCACCACATTTTCATAAACATAATTTACACTTGCATACATACAAATTTGGTATTTTAACATAAAACATATAGATGGAAAACAATTAACTATAAATCATTTTGAAAAAAAAAATAGTTCAATACATACATTGTAAAAAAAAAAGTGTTTGATACAGTTATTGTTGGTACTTCGTGGTTGACGTTTAAAAGACATACAAACAAGTTCCAATGGTTGAGAGCATGGGCACCTATATACAAGTAAATATGTAGAACAAGTAATACAAACTGATATATTAAGTTCTGTTGTTTGAAAAATATTGCATGAAGTGGATCGATTTTTGATTATTTGTTTCATATTTGTTTTTAATAAGGGCAATTTCTGCTTCTGTTTGTAATTTGATCTTGAGATAATTAAATTTATTGATATTGAAATTTGGAATGCATTTTTTTATTTCCATGTTAAATATAAATGTTTTCATTAAAATTAGTATAAAGTTCAGAACATGATTGTATACTTTTTTGTCAATAAAGCCAAGAAAGGCTATTTCTTTGCTTAATTGTATTTCAATCTTCACGTCTTTCAGAAAGTGTTGCAGTTTTGTCCATAATTCTTTAGTATAATTTCATTCTCAAAATAGATGGTCAATTGTTTCAATATTTGATTGGCAAAACTCGCACAAACAACACGCCTTCAGTCCGCATTTTGTTAGAAATTTATGTGTTGGTACTATTCTAGATAAGAACTTATATTGAAAATTGCGTAGAAATGTATCGATTGTTGACTTTAGTGGGATTGTATATATTTTTCTACAGTCTGTATTTTCTTTAAGATTTAATTGTTTTTTCCATTTCATTTCAGTACTGTTATCAATTGTAATTTGTGTCTTTTGTTGTATATTATAAAGTGTTTTGTTTATTTGTTTGGTATTCACTATCACATCACCAAACGTTTTTTCCGACATTGTCAATGCGTTAATCACTTGTGTATACAATATTGTTTTAAAGTATTTAGGTATCGCAGATAATAGTGAAACATAATTTCAAAATTAATGTGGGTTTATGTTATATAAGTATTGCAATTTACTAAACGTATAATATTTATTTATTGGTAATTATATAAATGTCCGATTGTTTTTTATACCATTGTCAAACCAGTTTACCAGAAATATTGATTTGTTATTTATTTTTATATCTTTTTTATTACATATGACATGTTTACATAAAGAAATGCTTCTTTGTGAACAATTATGTTGGTTCTTGATTTTTTGCCATGCGGTAAGAATATCTTTCAAAAATAATTTTCTTTACTTATGTTGTGAATTATAGCTTCATCTAAATTGCTTTCAAATATTAGATTGGTACCAAAGTTTTTGAGTTTTTGTGTAGTAGGAGTTTCCATTTTCCATGGTTGTTTTTATCTAGGAATCGTTTAACCCAACCCGTTTTAATTGCGTTCAAGAAATTATTGATGTCTGTAAGTTAAAGGCCCCCATTTTCATAAGGTTGATGTAATCGTTTTCTTTTAATTTTGTCAGGTTTATCATCCCAATTAAATTTAAACATAGTCGTTATTAATCCATCTATTACTTGCTTTGTTGGATTTGGGAGAACTGAACATGGATATATTAACTTTGGTAAGGCAAACGTTTTTATAACAGTAACTTTTCCCATTAAGGTGAGTTTTTTAATGATGCCACTGTTTTAAGCAGGCTTCAAATTCTTTAATTTTCGGCATTAAGTTGTTTTCTATATTAAGTTTATGCTCATTGAAAAAGTGCATTCCTAGAGTTTAAGCCCCATCAGATGTCCAAATAAATTTATTTTCTTTACAATATTCGAAGTTTGAGTTTTTTAAGGATCCAATTCTCATTACGGTAGATTTTGTTGAGTTGAGGTTTAGTCCTGATATTTGTCTAAAGTTATGTAGGGTTTCCACTAGTGCTTTAAAGGACCAATTTATTCAGTGACTTTTTTTTTACTTTTTTTTACACCAAAATTGTGTTTTGGATTACATTTTCTTCGTACAGCTTGTCGAATAATTTAATGTTCGTTTCATTTACATGCAAATTGCCTTTATCAACAACCTAGCAGTTACGACAAAAAGTAGTGTTGCCTTAGAAATGTTAATGCGTCTATTGAGAGACATATAAGTTTAATATTAGTTTTTTTTTTACAAATAAGTGATATAATCATTAACATAAAAAGAACCTGAAAAGTAAATATTAAAGGTAAAGAACAATTATATAAATGTACATGTTTCGGTATACAATATCATTAGTGTGCAACGCAATAAAACTATACGGAATACTACAACAAAACATCGGAAGGCAAAGAGAATGCGATAGGAATCGAAAAGCGTTTATCATCGTCGTGTAATTATGTCGTACATTCAATTAGTCGCTGACGGCTAATACGCTTTGAAATTAATCATCTTTAGCAATTGTCGGCATTTATAAAGCAGATATCACGCTAGATAATTGGACTCCGTGATTATATAAGCTAACGAGATTTATCCATGTATCCTTGAAAAGAATTACTAATAATGGATGTTGACCGACACTAGACCTATCTTATTTCTTGTATGTCATTGCCATATTTGTAATTAATTTCGCGAGTTAATTTGTAAGGCATATTTGGCGTATTGTTGTAAACAATTCAAGGGTATCGCGATCTTAGGATGACAGTATTGTGGCATGGTTTATTTTATAATTGATTGAGGTTAAATTTGTCGTGGATTAACGAAAATATAAGATATAATATTTTCGATACCGAAAGTATATTTAATGGTTAATTCATGGAAAAACGTACGTTTGGACGTTTCGTTCTAATGACAATAAAGGGATTTAATCGGTGTTAAGAGAATGTCACAGTTATATACAAGTGTCATTTATCATTTGATTAGTCCTTGTCATAAGAGGAAAACCATTCAGTGTTATCAATAACTCGAACTCAAATAACAAATTACGTCTTTTACTTATAAAATAACTTCATAAAAAGGTAAACCATAACCTGTTATACCAACAAACGCTTAAATTCGCTCCTAATTCAGAATTTCAAAATCACATTGGCAACGTCGAATTTGATTTTTAAGCAAACACATTCATATCGTTTGCTTGTATTGGCCGCTACGATGTGTTGATCCAATCTGTTGTGTCATTGTTGTGGTCTTCATGTCGCATCATATCTGTTATGTTTTACTGGTTGCAAGCCCCCAAAACATAAACACAAATTGCAAAGAGCTATTTAACTGGTTCACATGCTGGTGAACATAATGTAAAAACACTTAAAGTTTGATGAAAGCATCAGCAGAGTCAAAATCGAAATATAAAAATATTTTACTGCGAAAAAAAAATAATGTTTGATATTTTTGCAAGAAAGGTTCATCAGTCGAAACTATGACGGTTCTGAAACTGTTCGTGGACAAAAATATGTACTTATTGAAAGACAAAGATTAAAAATCAACAATTTCCTTCGACAACTCACCTCTTTTGCTGGATGAAGTGTTGCTTCATGTAACTGCGAATCTCATATTCACCGTGAAAAAGTATGTCACAATATTTCCAAACAGTACTCGATACGCGTCTTTATACGAGCATGTTTATTTGATATCACGGTCTAGCAACAATAACGATTAGATTTCATTAGAGTTTGAGTTTTGCAGATAATACATATGTTTGATTTGATTCATATGCCTATTGCCTTCTCTGGGAAAATACGTTCTTTCCTGACTATTAAATTAATAAAAAATTGTATGTAAGCTTTCCATCAAAGTGCCTTGTATTTTGACAAGGGTGTTAACCTTTTAAACATCGCATTTGCATTCGCAGAGGACTTAAGTGCACAGAAAGCATACATAAACAAGAAACAGTATCATCCTTGATAAATCATATAATATCTATGCCATTCTACACATTATTTTATAGTTTGAAAAAACTTTATTTAAAAGTATGCATCCCATATAAATGTCATTAGAGGATACAAATACACTGAGTCACCTATCCATATGTCATACTATCCGAATGAGTAGCATAACTTGGAAATAATGTTAGTTACTGCAATGGTAAATAATGTGTATTGCCTATTCTGAGAACACGTAATACTGTTTAACTTCAGACAAACACATCGGGATACTTAAATGAAAATTAAATGTCATTTGGAAGGAGCTACCCTAACTGTGTGTGTCTAAACGCTTGTCGTAATAATTTGAAAAAGCAGTAAAAACAAATCCGAATACCATTCATACTAGATTCTCCATTTGTGAAGTTTTGTCTCGTGTTTTTCTCTGAGCATTAAGGCTTAGATACAGTTTGAGACCTGCTCGTACGTTATGATACGACGCTTGGGGCTCGGTTGAGAGCTTTTCTTGATCACAGCGCATTAACAATTTGAATGTCAATCGATGTTGTGATTGAACGTCTACAATATGACAGACGCACACGGGAATGCAGTAATCCGAACTAAAGCTATATACATATTTGTAAGTCCTGAACAATCCGTGCTGTATTCTGAACACCACGAGAGATCATTCGTTAGTTAGAAATGCTTCAATGTAAAATACAGCAAGGCACTTTATGATATAATAAGATTTAATGTTCATGTCTATGTATTCAAAATGTATTTATAATTGTGTTTACAATATGTCAATAACTGGTGATGTAGTAAAGCGAACACATCTTATTTGGACAATAATCTGCTGTATTAGGACACTTGATATTTAAATACGGCCCTTTATTTTTTTTACAGAATAGTGATATTTTTCTTGCACGCGATACACCTTATTGTACATGTAAAAAATTGGCAGAAGTCTTTTCAATTGCGTCAATAGATATGGTAATAAGAGAGCGGTCAAAATGAGCTTAGACAATGATCGCAGTGATTTTTTCAATTGACCTCGATTTATTAATTCGACCTTGCAGGTAGCTTTGCTCGACATGCCGTCTCATTTAGATTATCATGTTTTGCACATTGTTTTAGAAATCTTTCAATGCATTGTTAAGTTAGAATCCGGACAAGTTTTGGGACGTGCATGATTGGTAATGTAATGTATACTTATCTGTTTGATGCTATTTAATTGGAGGTTTGAATTTCGTGTACTTTAAATCAAAAGTTTCTTATCATGCTTTCGATTTTATTTCAGCTTTACTACAAAACGAATCAGCTTTACTACTAGACGAGTCAGCTTTACTACTAGACGGGCAGTGACAACAAGGCGCCTTTGTGAAAACAACAAAACAAACAAGTGAGTATTATTTGAACAATTGATTGAGATTGTTTTACTGTTATATTATACTATAATGCAAAACTATGCACATAAACTGTAAGTTGTACAAACTCATGGAAAGTTTCTGATCATTCTTTCTTTTTCATTTCAGCACTACAAATAGACGAGTAGTGAGAGTAAGGCGCCTTTGTGGGAACAACAAAAAAAAACAAGTAAGTACCAGTGAAACAGTTGGTAGACATCTGTGTTACTCTTTAGTAGTTAGTGTTTATGATTTCATTTGATACATAGTTTAGTACTCATGCATGTTTTTTTTCTCATTTCAGGCTGTTAATTTAAATCGTTTACTGTTTAACACAATTTGCTTTTCTATTTTCAGCACCACTTTGCAAGTCTTGATGTGGATACCGAGTATTCAATACATACGTGTGACGTACAGCTGCGACAAAACCGTGGGTCCGTCGGATTGATAACCTGAACAGTGTCCCGTGTATGGAACGCAGTGCAATCCATGTAACTTTGTGAATCCATGTAACTTTGCGAAGGCGTGTTGATCGAAAAATGTGAATATTGTGAACTGAAACGAACTCGGTGTTGCAAGTGGCAAGCGTTGACAGTGTTACATGTTTAACAATTGTGTTTGTTGTTACATGAAAATAAAGGAGATCATTTTCCTGGCTTTTTTTTCCTTGTTTTATTGTGCTGGCCAGCAATATTGATGTATGTGTTTGTATATTAACCATGAAAAACCAAAATCACAAATAAAGCGTGTTTTCTTAACACTGCTTTTTCCAAGTAGTACTGCTATTTGGTATGCAGGGTCAAGAAAACATTAGCAGTGAATTAACTGAGCTTGGGCGGCCGAGGTGTTTTAAACTCCACAAGTGTGATGTGCACTGATAGCACTTGGGGGTAAACGCCTTGGTATTTCAGTGCTAAAATGTGTTAACGGTGCTATTTTTTGGAACTGTTAATACTACCAACCAGTAAATAATCACCAGTTAATGATCTATAAAACCAATATTTAGTCTCTACTTTGGNATGTTTATGTTTTTACATGAAAAATAAAGGAGATTGTTCTCCTACCCTTTTTTTTATTGTTTTATTGTGCTGGCCAGCAATATTGGTGTATGTGTTTGTGTATTAACTATGCAATACCAAAATCAAACAAAAATTAAACATTAACAGTCATTAACTGAGCTTGGACGGCCGAGGTATTTAAAACTCCACGAGTGTGAAGTGCACTGNAACATAAGCAGTGAATTAACTGAGCTTGGGCGGCCGAGGTGTTTTAAACTCCACAAGTGTGAAGTGCACTTATAGCACTTGGGGGTAAACGCCTTGGTATTTCAGTGCTAAAATGTTTTAACAGTGTTAATTTCTGTTGCAAGTCAATACGAGATGAGGCGCTATAAAGCATCTTGTCCCCGATATGACCGTGAATACTTTCGGCACTAGCTGGGAATCCTTTCAACACCACATATGGCATTGTTGCGCTGTTGGAGGGGTGGTAGGCACACATGGTGACATGTCCGTGCTTTGCCGTGAGACACCCTGGTATTTTCGTACAGTGACACGAAATACCTTAATCTGAACTTCTCAGAAACGCAGGCACGCGTTGACCAAACCTGACCGATGACCGAGCAAAAACATTTCAATTAAGTGCTACAATGCACAAAGTCTGCTAGGGCTGGGTGGGAAGGCGACTTCTCGTGTACTCAGACAAGAGAAACAGTCACAAGTCTGTATAAACGCCTAGTGAACACCCACTAACTTTCACCTTGATTTGATGTAAAATGAGTAAAAAAACTATATGAATAACTTTTAAGAATAAAATCGATTTTTGCCATACGGTCACAAACTATGCTACTCAGAGTTGCGTTGAACATGAATTGCCATAAATAAACTACTTGCGTTGAAACTTACAAGTAGTGACTCGTAAACTCAAAGCAGTCACTCGATGTCTGTTTCACAAGAACAGTAATGCAATTTCTAGAGATGAAACTTATTTGACATGTCAGATTGCAATAGCACATAAATTGTTATCATGAAGCAAACATGCATATCTGTGTCAAATATACGTTGTAGGTGCACAAACAAACATATGGTGGTAAAGCGACTTCTCTTGTACTCAAGCAGAAGAAACGATCACACCAACTTTGATCTGATATAACATGAGTAAAAAAAACTATATGAATGAGTTTTAGGAATAAAATCGATTTTTGCCATACGGCCACTTGATAAACTACTTGCGTTGAAACTCACAAGCAGTGACTCGTAATCTCAAAGCAGTTACTCGCTTTTGACTGCATGCATATTTTGTACAACGACAGGTATAAATTGTCTTTCAATGAGACACATCCACAAAAACATTTTTCAGTATTAAGGCTTCATATTTCGCTAGTAGAAAAGACGACAAAACACAATATACATGACGTTGAGTGAGTATTTCAATTTGAGGTGATATGATGAACAAAGTATACATCATGACATTTGTCATATGACCATTAACTTGCGTTATTCAATGAAACGTTAAAATTTCGCTAGCAGAATTGATAAAAACTAAATACGCAGTTTCAATGTATGGTTATTAACTTGAAATTGTGCAAAGCAATTTTGCGTTAAAAGTTGCATGTGGTTTTATCCCGATCTGAAAACGTTTGCTACAATACAACCGTATTCGAAGCTCAATAACTCAATTGTTTGTGCAGAACAATACGAATGTTCCCATTTTGAAACGACAGTAAGTTAGTTAAACACACATATGGTGGTAAAGCGACTTCTCTTGTACTCAAGTAGGAAAACGATCACAACAACTCAAAAATAAATTTCAATCAAATCATAGCATAACTATACTCTGCAGCTTGTATGAAGNCATTAACTTTGAAATTGTGCAAAGCAATTTTGCGTTAAAAGTTGCATGTGGTTTAATCAGGATCTGAAACCTTTTGCTACAATACAACCCTATTCGAAGCTCAATAACTTAATTGTTTGTACAGAACAATACTAATGTTCCCATTTTGAAACGACAGTAAGTGAGTTAAACAAACATATGTTGGTAAAGCGACTTAAGTAGGAAAAACGATCACACCAACTCAAAAATAAATTTCAATCAAATCATAGCATAACTACACTCTGCAGTATGAAGTGTGTTCGCGAAACCAAAGTGGTTCAAAGCAGAACGCTTTTCCTTCTTCAAGGGAGAAGAGATCTGGGTGCAAGTCCCGGCTCTGGTTATAACACGAATACTTGCTGCTCAGTAGGAATTTTATCATCAAAACTATCGATTCCAATGTTTTGTTGTATTAAGCGCAATATCTACCTTGGGACCATATGCCACTAGGTTCGATTTCTAGTAGCTGAACATGCAATTGCAATGTACCCATAAAGTTATAACAAGTATAAAGGTTCGATATCGCTTACTAGCCAAAGTAAACAATCAATTTCAATGTTTCGTAGCATAAAGCGCAATCTGTCTTCCTCGGGACCAAATGCCACTAGGTTCGATTTCTAGTTGCTGCACTCATGATTTAAATGAACCAACAAATTGCCATTGAGTACATGATTGAAATGTACCAGTAATTATTCGCTAATCGGTATGTAGAAAAACTATTTGACCAATCTACGTTATAACCAACACAGTTCAAATTGAACGCTTGAACATTCGCTGATAAAAGGCACGCAATAGCTATTAAATTCTGAAATGATACTGAAAAGATTCACACACCTACACAGGCAATTTTATCGCGGGACCAAATGCCACTAGGCTCGATTTGCTACATGTACATATATATGTAAGTGTAACCGTCAACGCAAATCGCGAAAAAAGGTGAATCACAGCGGTTCGCGGTGATTTGCGGTGATTCGCGCTGATTGCGTAACAGCGAGATACATCGCGCGACGGTCACCGTGGAATCGCCGAGACATCACCCAAATTTTCTTGTCGCTCGGAATCACCGCGATTTGTCACGTTGCATCAATCGCGGTGATGCGAGAATCGCGGCAAAAAACCAAGGGTCGCGTAGTGTAGTGTGTTAACTATGTTAAGTCCACAAAATATCGGACATCACGTGGGTTAAGGTTAAGTGGGTTAACCTTCTAACCCGATACCAACCCAACATTGTTCATCTTATATCGAAAGTTTATTCTGCATTACAACTGATATCTTTTGTAACCAACATACATTCTGCTTCATATTGTTTTTGTTTCTTACCTTAACTTTAACCACCATACTGTCTATCTCTTCCAGAAATAATACTTGAATTGAACCAATATTTTTGAAATTATACAAAATATATAAAATACATAAACAATGTATATAATTATTTATTCAGGTTTTAGATGGAAACTCAATATCAGCAAGATTGTCAGGATCAAGACCACAATTTTGGGGCCAGTGTGATTGAGAATTGTTCGAAGATAAAAGGTTCTGAGGGAGGAAAGGTAATAAACCAACTTCAAGCTGAGAGACAAGAGAAGAAGAAGTTGCAACAAAGATTGACTACTCTAAGGCAGAGTTGAAGCAGATGAAGAAATTACCATTCAAGAATTGAAAGAGAATCAGAAACGTCCTTGCGACTGTCAGCAGATCTTGGTGGGGGCTTTCAATGCCACTTTGACAAGTGTTTCAACACCGAAATGCATTTCCCTTTCAAACAATGACTTCCTGCTGACAGCGGAAGCAATTATGAGGTCTCCTGTCAAAAAAGAAGACACGTTTCAACCTTCTGCTCGGAAAAGAGTGAGACCAGAAGAAACATCACAAATTTTTCTTCACTTGGAGGACTTGCCTGATGATATTGCACAACGGATAAAACCATACTACAAGGAAGATTGAGTCAGGCAACCCAGGATCATTTAAATTTGGTCCAAAGAGCATTCGTTAAGTACACGGNTCTGAAATGATTCTGAAATGATTCACACTGCTACAGAGGCAATTTTATCGCGGGACCAAATGCCACTAGGTTCGATTTTGAGTTGCATAAGAAGAGTGACATCCATTTTTACAGTGCTTATGAGAAAGTAACTTTAAAACACAGACACAATTCAACTCATCTTTCATAAATGTATTCTTTATTAATTAATAAAATAGTCAACAGTATCATATTGATATAAATTTACAGAGCCATTCCACGTGACTTCATAAGACACCAAATACACAACAATATAGAATGAACGAAGTGTCAGAACAATATATCCTTTACTTTCTACATGTACATGTATGTTCACTATTGTTTGTCCTTTGCGGTTGCTATCGTTCTTTAAAATTGTAAACAACCAAGTGAGTTTATCATTATTTAAAGTGAACATATTTATTTTAAAATTTATTTTAAAATGCAAATTTATTCTTTAAATTGCTTTGCTTTAAGCATAATTAAGCTGCCTGTGATATTTATTGTATTTACGTTTATCGTAAACGAGCTTTAAGCCTAATTGGATATTGAAGTTTTTAGCAAGAAGGACATAATAACAAGCATAAAATATAAATATGTGCATTGCATCAACGCAATTTGTTTAAAAAAAATTATTACAATTTCATACTAGTCTTCCACAGTTTTTGGTCAGCTAAATATGTTCAAAATAATAAAAACGTCATTAGGATGCACACGACTGGTATTAATAATGGACACAATATTCTAGAAGCGGTGGATTGTTCGGTCGTTGTCGTAGAAGAGGTTGTAGATGTCTGTATTGCCGCTGGAGATGCAGCAGTTGCAGTCGAAGTTGTTGTAGTAGTTGTTGTTGATAGAGTAGTTGTTTTAAAAGTTGTTGACGTTGTAGTTGTTGATGGAGTTGTTGTTGCAGTCGACGTTATTTTAGTAGTAGGTGTTGTTGTTGAAGGAGTAGTTGTTGTAGAAGCAGTTGTAGAAGTGGATGTTGAGGTTGTTGTAGATGGAGGCTTTGTTGTAGAGGTGGATGTTGACGTTGTTGTAGATAAAGATGTGGTTGTCGGTAATGCTAAAGAAGTAACAAGACATAATAAAACTAATAATGTGATGATGTAAAAACTTAACGTGGTAAAGTTAAAGACGGCATTTTCAAGAAGAATCCCAAAAAAGACTTTACATGATAAGACACGCTTCCAGAATAAGAATTAAGAGCTTCGCTTTTGGAAACCGGGGTTAAATGCATGTGCGAAAAGTTTCGTCCCATATTAACAGTCCGCAAAGGCTAATAAGGGACGATCGTTTCCGCTCAAGCTGGATTTTCAAACAAAAAATAGAATAATGGCGAAAAGTGTCGTCCCTAATTAGCCTGCGCGAACTGCACAGGCTAATCTGTCACGAAACTAAACGCAGTCGATGCACATGCATAAAGCCCGGTTTTCCCAGAGCGAGGCTCGTATAGGCTGCACAATTATCAATAATCATAACATAGTCATCGTTTTAAATATCATTTTGGCCTAATACATACATTATTAAATTAATGTTTCAATTATCATTGTCTGTGCCGTACGTGTAAATTGGAACGTATAAGATTTATTAACATGTATGACGCAGTGATGAACCCTGTCCTTTATTTACATTCCATCACGTTCAATAAAGAATATTAAATTGAAAGGCTACTGGCAAAATTGTAAACCTCGGTTATTAATTTAAATACTTTCTTACTAGTCATAGAGTAAGTCTCACTTGTGGATGCTTGCGGACACGTGCTGGGAGGAACCGTGTTACCGGAAGTGGCGCTGATGTTTCCACATGTTCCGCAACAACCGGAAGCGAGTGTTGCTGCGTCGTAATTCGGACAGCCGCTTAATTTGCAACCAGTGTTGTGATCACCATACTCACAACCTGCAAGATCATAAACAGCTTCGTCCATATTCTTCCGTAATCTCGTTGTAAACTTCTGAAAATGTCGATTATGATTTATTTTTGCCTTTTGTGCTGCTTCTGCGGTTATTGCTTATGATGGTGATGATGATTATGAGCCATGATGCAATTGAGTAGCAATAGCTATTCTGATAATAAATTGTATATTGTGTAAGTATTGTTTAGCTTGACTTTGCAGCGACGTATAATTAACATATACTTTTTATTATTTACTCTTGACATGCCAAAGCTGATATTGGAAATCTACGTTTTGATAGCTCAACAACTGAACGAATTTTATAGTATCTTTGTCAAAATGTAGGTCTCCAAAAATCTAGGTAAAGTTCTAGTAACAATAGAATGTATGTTCCTTAAGGTCGAAAGTACATATACGCACCACAGCTTTAAATCGATGTGACTGCAGTTATAAATTTGACACAGCGGTTACATGTTTTATTACCGCGCTAATAAATTGATAACATGTTTTTGGTATAAATTGGTTACAGAGGTAACATTTTGTCTGACCCAAAATTACAAATAAGAGCAGCGTCGTTTTGACCAATGCAATTGCGTCTTACAAACGCTTTCCCATCAAATAACATTAACATGTCCTATTAGCTTTGTTTTATTAAAAATTACCATGATAATTAAAAACAAACATACATATACAGTTAGTGATTTTTAATTCACTATAATTGGGAGCTAACACATTTGGGCTTATACAATTAACTTAGCTTTTTAATAATAAGTTGTCGTCAAACCTGGTTCTGTAAGGCGAATAATGATTGGTCGATTATTGACCGATGGTGTGCTATGTAACAGCAGGCAAAAACATACACCAACAGGCGTAATTTGTAACCACTGTTACATGCATAAATATAACCGCGGAAATGAATATATAATATCAGTTACAAATATGTAACAGCGGCAACAATTGTATGACTACCGTCAGATATATTTTGAGCTACAGTGCGTATTTCAACTTTTGGCTTATATGGTACGGCATTATAGGGAACGAGGACCGTTTCGCCAAAATTCACAAATTCACAAAATATGCCCACTGTTCTATTTGTTGGGATAGTGATGTAATTTCCACAGTAACATAATAACCCTCTTTTTAGGAAACACTGGCTTTAATGCATGTGCGTAAAGTGTCGTCCTATATTGTCCTGTGTAGTCCGCACAGGCTAATCAGGGACGACACTTTCCGTCTACACTGGATTTTTGTTTAGATGAGAATTTGTTTAAACTAAAAATACAACAAAAGTGGAAAGTGACGTCCCTGATGAGCCTGTGCTGTCTGCACAGGCTAATCTGGGGTGACACTCTAAGTTAATGCATTAAGCCCAAATTCATTGAACGTGGCTCATAATTACCCTTAATGTCAATGTAGTGTTGACGACACGACTCACAGTAACAAAATTACCCTTAATACCAATATAATGTTGACGACACGACTAACAGTAACATGATTACCCGTAATGCCAATGTAGTATTGACGGCACGACTCACAGTAACATAATTACCCATAATGTCAATGTAGTATTGACGACACGACTCACAGTAACATAATTACCCGTAATGCCAATGTAGTATTTACGGCACGACTCACAGTAACATAATTACCCGTAATGCCAATGTAGTATTGACGGCACGACTCACAGTAACATAATTACCCATAATGCCAATGTAGTATTGACGGCACGACTCACAGAAACATAATTACCCGTAATGCCAATGTAGTATTGACGACACGACTCACAGAAACATAATTACCCATAATGCCAATGTAGTATTGACGGCACGACTCACAGTAACATAATTACCCGTAATGCCAATAGAGTATTGACGACACGACTCACAGAAACATAATTACCCGTAATGCCAATGTAGTTTTGACGGCACGACTCACAGT
>VMBQ01005335.1:46423-67192 GCA_007657795.1 Dreissena rostriformis | reverse complement strand
TGCCACTACAACTGACAGCCCATATGGGGGGCATGTATGTCTTACAAACAGCCCATGTTTATTTCTTGGTTCACAGGACACATTAAAATCCACAAACACTAGTGCCCAATGAATAATATTGGTTTTACAGTCAGTACTTTTTCCCCATCTTTGTGAAGCGGCCTTGGCCCCCTCATTTTGTGAAAAAATGAGTTTGCAAACTATTCAAAATTGTGAAAAAATGAGCCACAAACTATTAACAATTGTGAAATGTGATTCACGACCATGTTTAAATGGTGAAAATTAGAGTCACCAACTTCTCAAATTTGGGGACAACGGCCATTCTTTTAGAAGGAAAAAAAGCCCTGACAGTATTGGTTCTAGTTAACCAAAGGCAAATTTGTTCCATAGTGCATTAGACATTGAAACAGCTTGTAATAATACTGATTGCATTTGATTGCAGTTTTAAAGAACGTGGTGCAAGATACGCTCTGTTGATGCTTACTAAGGTAATGGAGACCTGTTTGTCTTTTGGTTCCTGGGTAGCAATGAAGACCTGTCTCAGTTGTTTTATTCTTATATTAACTGTAATTACTGTAAGTTTTTGAACACCCTCTCTTTTTGGAAAAATAATTATTTTGTGTGACTTATTTTTGGTGACACAGACACCGTGGAAAATCTAGAGTTATTAGTGTAGTCAAGCATCGAATCCTTATCCCACAATTACATTTAATTATAATATTACTTATTGTGATCATATTTCTAAAGTGATCTGTAGCTAATACATGATGTGATAATAAATTACAGAATAAAATTTAGCGATATCAATTATTAAATATTTACACTTATATGATAATATAATATCAGTGCTCCAGCTAGGATTTCAAAAAGGCAGGGGGNGGAGGGCAGGGCGGGGCGCCCTTCAATTTAGGCCTAGCTGGAGCACTGTTAAATATGACAGTGACATAGTGGATGAAATGGTGTCTGCCTTACGATCAGGAGGTCCTGAGTTCCATCCCCACTCTGGTGGAGCTCTGATGATTGTCTCACAAAGTACTGGTTCTATCCAGGAAACCAACTTGTGAGCGTTTATATTAGCCTTGTTGTGGGAAAACTGGGCTTAATACATGTACGTTAAGTGTCATCCCATATTAGACTGTGCAGTCCACGCAGGCTATTCAGGGATGACACTTTCGCCTAAACTGGATTTTCGCTAAAAAGAAGAGACTTCCTTCTCACGAAAAATTCCACAAAAGCGGAAAGTTTTGTCCCTGATTAGCCAGGCTTATCAGGGATGACACTTTATGCACATGCATTTAGCCCAGTTTTCCCAGAATTAGGCTCAAATTATCCTAAGGCTATCAATGCAATCAAGCTAACATAAATAGGTTTTTACTATAATATGACAGAACAGTGAATCGTCTCGTATAAAACGCCCCCATTCGACAAGGTAAAGCCCCCCATAAGATTTTATTAGGGAACATACCGTATTTCTCTTTTAACCCTTTCTCCCTCAAAAGCTAAGTGGAAATGGTTATAAGCAACCAGCATAAAACCAGAACAGCCTGCGAGTTACTCTACTCGTATTCTGTTCAGGTTTAATGCTGGTTTCTGCTCATCAGTATCTTAGGGTTGAAAATGAAGTCTTTAAAACTTGAATCTATTGAGAAAGGTCTTTAATTTAATTAGTTTTTCTAAGGGACTAAAAACAGGTCATATGCGTATCTGAGTGGTAAAGGGTTAATAAAACAACAACTTTCTATACATAATAGGAGCAAAAGAAGCAAGGTGTGATAGCTGCAAGTGCAGGGAACCACGCGTTGGCCCTGGCATATCACGGTCAGGAGCTGGGTATACCCATCACGGTCATCATGCCGGTCATAGCGCCGCTCATGAAGATACAGGCGTGCAGAAAGTTTGGGGCAAATTGTCACGTAAAGGGTGCTAACTTGGCGGAGGTGCGTAGTTTCTTTTTATTCTTTTTAATGGTAAACAACCTCTTTAGCAATGGTTCATACAACTGCTCAATGCTTAAGGCAGGCGTAGTAATGGTAAACAGTTTTTAATGGAAAAGTTCAATTTTCTGCCATTGAAGATCAGGTTTTAAGCATTGGTTTTCAATAAATTTTATTTAATCATTCACACTGCAAAACCTCTCATACTCTGAATGTTTTCTTTTACTCATACAACTGTAGTGTACTTGGACTTTTTAAATGCCTAGAAAAAAATCCTGTGTTTTATGACACCTGATCCTTCTTAGTTGAACCAGCTGACCTTTATTCTTTTTCCCTCAAAATCATGTTTTTTTGTTGTTGTTGATGACCCACAAAATCTTATTATGCCCCCCTTCGAAGAAGAGGGGGTATATTGCTTTGCTCATGTCGGTCGGTCGGTCGGTCGGTCCGTCCGTCCACCAGATGGTTTCCGGATGATAACTCAAGAACGCTTAGGCCTAGGATCATGGAACTTTATAGGAACATTGATCATGACTCGCAGATGACCCCTATTGATTTTGAGGTCACTAGGTCAAGGTCAAGGTCACAGGTCAAGGTCACAGTAACTGGAAATAGGAAAATGTTTTCCGGATGATAACTCAAGAATGCATATGCCTGGGATCATTAAATTTCATAGGGACATTTGTCATGACGGGCAGATGACCCCTATTGATTTTCAGGTCACTAGGTCAANACAATTGGTGTCCCTTGATCTCAGATGGGTTCTTTTTTTACTTTGTAAACTGAACTCCCCTACAAATGCTCAGTAGATTTGGTAAAAACATTATCAGGTTAATTATCTTGATATGTTGATGATCCTAAAGAAGTGAATTTTGAAAACACATTTTGGCTGAGCTATGACCCTTTGTCTTTTTGTCCACTGTCAAGTATATAATGTATATGTCTATATCCAAACATTTGTCCTGGGAGCTTAAGTGTCTGTGACACATGTATAGTCTTGCAACAGATTTTTTGTTATAATTTCAAAAATGTTTTTGGTGTCATTATATGTATAATCTCTGATAGAAAATATACATGGTACATAGGAGAAAAATATTCTAAAACACTGCCTGTGATGGAACTGGTTTTGGTATAGGACTCAAATATCTATGTTATCGCTATTTTGCGTTTCTGTTCCTTTAAAGATGAATGTTATGTTTGACCTTTGCGTTCATAAGGCAAACAAAATCAAATTAAATCCTTAAATAAGATGACAACATAACTTTATTTCGTGGTTTATTATAATTCTTTATTAATGCTTCCTGTTTAAAATAAATGCATTTAAAGTACAAAATAAGATGGTTAATGTGGAGCTGATTTAATGAATAGTTGTTATATAAAGGCTAACTGAGAGTAGAAACTATTTAGGCTTCAAGAGTATCTGTTAAGATAGTAATTCTATCAAGATTAATCTTACCGACAGACACGTTGAATTTTCCCTACAAGGAAAATGTCTTATAAATAGGCTCCAAGTTGACTTATCGCATTATGCATTGTGGCATCAACTCATTAAAATGAATTATATTGTGTTATGCTATTTCAGATCATAATTGATGACCCTACCTATGGATTTAGCAAATGATAGTGTTACACCTCTTCAGGTGAAGATGTCTGCTATTAAGTCTTTAACTTAGCAATAACTTAAAGCACACAATGCTCTGATTACATTCTTCAGACTGGTAGGTCGGCTTGACTTAAACATAGCTTCAGTAAATATTTTGCAGTTTTGATGATAAGAAAGGCATAATATACTTTTTCTCAGTTTCTTTCTGTGAATAGTCGTAACATTATATTTACAACATAAAAACTGAGAAGCATTTAACTTGGCAATATATTGATTTAGAAATAAATTGGTTCACATATTAATCATCGTTAGTAAAAGTTTCTTGTATGGCATCCGTGTCCTTTAAGGTCAAAAGTCAAAGTTGCTATAAAAATGGTCAACTTTTCCTTTTTTAGCAAAACTGGTCCATGTATTTATTGATTTTAAAATAATTTGGTGCGGCCGACGCGTATCCCGACGCCGCATGTTGTTAGGAGATAGTGGCCAGGACGGACGAAAAGGCAATTTTGGGTGGGTGTGGCCTATTTTGGCGGGGCCCTGGGGTGGGTAATGTGGACATGGATTGTCGAGATAGACCGTGTTGTCATAAGAGATGTTCAGTATTAATTTGAAGTCAATTGGTGAATAAATGAAGAAGTTATGTTAAAACAAAATTTTGGGTGGGCATGGTCTATGTGGGTGGGGCGCCCCAGGGTTGGTAATGGGGCCATTCATAGTTGAGATTGACGATATTGTCATAAGGATGTTCAGTATCAATTTAAAGTAAATCAGTGTAGAAATGAAGAAGTTAATGTAAAATAACCTAAAAAAATGCGTGAAAATCTCTGACCTGGCCCCATCCCAACCCCCATAACTTTTGACTCAGTGGTAAAATCAAAATTCCAAATAGTGCACTGTCGCACATATGCTCATAGCTACCATGTGTATAAGTTTCAAGGTTGTAGTGCTAATAGTGTAGGAGGAGATAGTGGCCAGGTCGGACGGACTGACACACGGCGGAGATAACCACATAATCCCCCCGCTCCGATTCAGAGCCTGGGGATAGCAACATGTTGCATGTAACACCCATTCCCCTACCTAAAAGGTCAAGGTCACACTTAGAACTTGTAAGTTCAAATAATTGGCTGTAAAATATCAATTTAAAAATAAATTACCACAAATGACAACCTCATAGGTCAAGTTCACTTGTAAGTTCAAATTTGGCCATAAAATATCTTGTCTGCAATGTAACATAAGATAATTTGTGTTTAATGTAACATGTGTCTCCCTACCTCAAAGGTTAAAGTCACACTTAAAGGGACCTTTTCACTTTTTGATAAATTGACAAAATTGAATTATTTTTTTTCAGATTTGCAAATTTTCGTTGTAGTTATATTTTTTGCTAGGAAACAGTTAAACTGAACATTTACCATGCTCTAAAATATCCATTATATGCAACTTTTGACTATTAAAAAACCTGAAAAATATCTAGCGTTGCAACGCGAAACGATTGTATAATTTGGAAAGTTCTGTTGTTGGCCTTATATTATGTGACATTGCGAGGATTGCTTATATTACGAATAAAATACATTCAGCATCTTGTCAGCACGGATGGCCGAGTATTCTAAGGGCTAGACTTTTACTCCAAGTGTCAGTGGTTCGAACCCAGGTGTGGAATACTTTCTTTCTTTTATTTTATTTTTGTTTCATACTGGAACTCCTTAAGTTCCGATGTTTACATTTATCAAATTAAAGCATTTAATGACAAACTTCAAAACATGCCAAAATCTGTGAAATGGTTTCTTTAAAGGTCCAAGTTAAAGCTTCACTTCGAACAGCTTGACTGGTTATTAAAAAAGCAGTAGGTCGGTTCTATACCATTACACATTTGCACACACTATGAACAGATTACATTGACCTAAATCATGCAAATTAGTATGACAGTTATATATTGAACAATGTTCTGAAATCCTTTGCTGGATGATTTATAACTTTAGGGTATAGACATCATTAAATAACATGAATGTGTGGGGGTGGGAGTGGGGGTGGAGGGATCTATGTTTTACACACATCTCTTGTTATTAATTTGTGTTGTTCTTTGTAGTGTATGCAAAGAGATGCTCATAGATATTGTGATGGTCGAGGAAATATTTCCACAATTTCTTTCACAGATGGCTGTTCTTGAGAAACAGGCATATATTTCATTAAAGTATAAAATCTTTTGTCAGTTTTGCGTGTTTTTTGTCAAAGCCATAAATTGCTTGTTTAATGTGAAATCTGATAACAGTTTTGCGTAAAGCCACTATCCAGTTTAAGTGTTTTTCATTCAAGTTACATTTTGATGACATCATTTGATTTTGAAATCCACTATTATTTTATCCATTAAGTGGTTACTACATAGCCATTAATATGTTTATGCTTCCCTTCGAAGAAGAGGGGGTATATTGTTTTGCACATGTTGGTCCATCTGTCCGTCGGTCAGTCTGTCCACCACATGGTTTCCGGATGATAACTCAAGAACGCTTGAGCCTGGGATCATGAAACTTCATAGGGACATTGGTCATGACCTGCAGATAACCCCTCTTGATTTTCAGGTCACTAGGTCAAATGTCAAGGTCACAGTGACCTGAAGCAGTGAAATGGCTTCCGGATGATAACTCAAGAATGCTTAGACCTGGGATCACGAAACTTCATAGAGACATTGGTCATGACCGGCAGATGACCCCCATTGATTTTCAGGTCACTAGGTCAAAGGTCAAGGTCACAGTGACCTGAAGCAGTAAAATGGTTTCCGGATAATAACTCAAGAACGCTTAGGCCTGGGATCATGAAACTTCATAGGGACATTGGTCATGACCGGCAGATGACCCCTATTGATTTTCAGGGCACTGGTCAAAGGTCAAGATCACAGTGACCTGAAGCAGTAAAATGGTTTCCGGATGATAACTCAAAAACGCTTTGGCCTGGGATCACGAAATTTCATAGGGACATTGTTCATGACCGGCAGATGACCCCTATTGATTTTCAGATCACTAGGTTAAAGTTCAAGGTAACAGTGACCTGAAGCAGTAAAATGGTTTCAGGATAGTAACTCAAGAACGCTTAGGCCTGGGATCACGAAACTTCATAGGGACATTGGTCATGACCGGCAGATGACACCTATTGATTTTCAGGTCACTAGGTCAAAGGTCAAGGTCACAGTGACCTGAAGCAGTAAAATGGTTTCCAGGTGATAACTCAAGAACGCTTAGGCCTGGGATCACTAAACTTCATAGGGACATTGGTTATGCATGATGATGACCGGCAGATGACCCCTATTGATTTTCAGGTCACTCGGTCAAAGGTCAAGGTCACACAATGGCTGCCACTACAACTTACAGCCCATTTGGGGGGCATGCATGTTTTACAAACAGCCCTTGTTTGTTTTTGTGTTGTTTGCATATAATTTCTAGTAACTTCCCGACAGTGGCAGGGAAAGAATGGCATGTTACAAGTGGCCTTGTACAACATTTCTTCAAGTTATAACACTGTGATCAAAACTTGCTACTCTGCAAGGGATGTTATGGTAAATGAAAAGTTAAAAAAAAAATCATTTTTAATCCTGCTGTTCTGAAACCACAAGGCCCAGAGTTTTGGTAATCGGGTTGTAACATTCTATAGTGGTATTTTACCAAATAAATTGAAATAGGTGGTCGCCATTGGCCCTTTCCTGCTGGTTCATTTGTTTTGTTATTGTACATTATGAAAAATTCTTCTACCAGCTAAGATTATAGATGCATGATAAACAACATTTTCTCACGGCATATATTTTACAGGTTTGCAAAAATAGTATATCTTGAAGCCAAAAAGGTCATGTATTGCGAAATTTGAGAATATTCATTTCAATGTGACATAAAAGCTAAGTATCCAGTTTATGTTATTTGCATTTTAATGACATGTTCGTGTCAGCTTGTCGTTGAAGCCATCTATCTCATTCATTTAGTATCATATTCCTTTAAATATGCCTGCTTGCGTTCATCTGGTGACACCCAGTTTCTATTACTAAGCTGTATAACCAGGCCTGTTAAGACAGAATGCTGGTGGTGGCTGGCCCAAAATGGTAATAAACACTTACTAGAGACTTTAAAATAGTAATTACCAGAGGCTCTTAAAACTCTTGTTAAAGCATTTTTAAGCAACTTAAGTCTTTGAAATGCTTTGATTTCCAATTACTGACTGTGGCTGCTTTATACTGTACTGATGCTATGAATATATGCAAAGCACAATTGAATATTAATTGATTTTGCACTTTGTAAATGTATTTGTATCTGTATTTGAAAAATGATAAATATAGTGTTACAAAGCAAAATAGAGCCTTATGGTCACATTTTCACATGTTTGTGCTCTTCTTATATTATAATTCTACAAAAAGGGACGACTTAATTAGTAGAGCTTTGGACAACATAATTGAAGTTCCTGGGTTCGCTCCCTGGCCGGGTCCCATTACTTGTGTCTCGATAGTTCATAAAACACTCTACGGCCATTTTTCCCCTAAATATGATTTAAATATAATAGTTGTAAGTTACTAACATAAGTATGTGCACTTAGTACTAGTTAACCAGCTATCCCAGTGTTAGTCTTTACACTGATGTGACATGGCTGACGTTCTGTTTCAAACAGTGAAAAATCCAACAAAACACAAATTATTATACAAACTTCTGAGAGTCTTTCCATGAAAACGGGAAGTGGCTTTAGTTTTACATTCAACTTGTATGACTCTTTTTGTACATTGCCTCCTGTGTTACCAATATTTGTCTATTTATTTTTTGTTAACATTTCATATATTTTTAGTGCTCACTCATCTAATATTCTCAGTGAAAAGCATATCAAGAATGTGTCTGCTAAAATGAATCTTACTGGCTTTGCTCACAGCAAAAAAGTGTTTGGTCATAGCAAACATGTCTCTGTTGACATTCATTAATGTGAACAAGTTCATAAAAGACTGTTATAAAAAAAAAGCTGTTTAATGTTTAGTAAATTGGATTAAATATAATTCTTAGGATAGTATTGTTACAAGAACACATTTTACATAGATAGCCTAAACTACTGATATTAAATACTGATATTAAATGATCACTAAAATAATTTCTATACAAACATTTCAAAATTTTGTGTCTCCCAGTCTATACTGGGGGACATATTGTTTGTGCCGTGTCTGTTTGTTGGTTTGTTTGTTTGTTTGCGTCAAACTTAAACATTTGCCATAACTTTTGCAATATTGAAGATAGCAACTTCATATTTGGCCTGCATGTGTACAGTTCAGACACAGCTTACTTTAACAAAAACGCCTGTCCACGGTGTTCACTTAGGTGACATTTCGCGGGGGACAGACAAGCTACTGACCGCGGTGTTCTGCGAACATCCTAAATCGCCGCAATTGCACGCTATCGGTAACGGGAACACCTGTGATCACCGCGATGCTGCGCAGCCACCGTAAACACCTGTTTGCGATGGTCATTCACGCATTTTAAATGTACAAAAGAAAATCATATACTACATGTAAATATTATGTGCCCATGTATGGGTACTTCAATTCGGAGCGTACGTAAAGTCGGAAACATAAAATAAAGCCTTTAGATGATCAATACTATTAACTCTTATGGTGTTAATCAATGCCATTGCGTTTCAAAGAAATCAAGTGAGTATTAAATCATTTATCTACTTGTGTCCGACTTTAAGTACTGTCCGAATTTACGTACTGCATCAGTATGTTACAAAATTAAGAAATCAAATTGTCATGCTCTTAAACTGCTGATCGCTGTTTACACCTGTGTGTAACTGTGTGTAACTGTGTGTAACTCGAGGGTTTAAATGCCACAGGGAAAATACGTTGCCATGGGTGTTACCATCGCAGAGTGATGAGCATGCTGGCGTATTTTTTGTTGCACTTTGTGTAAACTAGACACCGTGAAGGCGCGAAAAACCTGATTGATTTGAAATTAATTGTGATTGTTCATAATCGTTTGTTAATTTTTTTAAACACCAATTGACACCTATAACATTCAAACGCTGGGTAGATTCTTTCTGCAAATTGGTACCGACTTGCCCTGAAAAGAAAAATAGACTTTATTTATTGATTATCACTTTTAGATGAAAGGGATCAATACAATATGTTTATGTTCAATTATTTTATTTTAAGCGAACACGATGAACACAGCGGTAGATATTATGGGTCAAAGGTGATTCGCGGTGTTCGCCTTATGGCAAACAGCCCCCGCGACATTTGATCTGGACATCCATCGCGGGGTTCATATTTGTAGGCAAACACAGTGAGCTGAACACCGCAGCGAGTGGCGTTTGCTTAAGTACACGGTGTCTGTACTGTATCTCATGAAGCTGCACATTTTGAGTGTCATGAATTACTTACCTGTTATTGTTATTGATTTAATGGTATTGCCTGTTCAGGATAATTCAGTATACACATGTACTTATAAACTAAATATTTATATCCCTGCAAGAACTGGGTAAATTTGGAATTACTGATGGTTTGTCTGTTGTTGACAGCATTATAGTCCGAACTGTGCTGAACTGAGATAGTATTTATAACACTGTTTTATATAAATATTATTATGCCACATTGTGTATTTTGATGGTGCTGACTGAGAAAGAACTGACAAATAAGTGCTTAAATACCTGCTTTTTATGTCCCCAAAGGTGGGAATATAGTAATCGCACTGTCCTTCTGTCTGTCTGTCTGTCTGTCTGAAATTCCGCCACACTCTTCGTTAAGGTTTCGAAAAATGTGGAAAAACACTTTGCCTTTAGGTTTAGAAAAATGTGGAAAAGGGGGCATATGTCATCCTTAAACACGGCTTATAAGCTATTAATGGGTCTACTTTAAATGGCAACTGAATTGAATATTGGAAATAAAAATGTGTACTAGTATGCTTCTTGTACTTATTTCCCCTTACACTGTGCGTCGAGACAGGAGGGAACCCTAGTTTGGGTGAGGGTCACCAAAAGTTGAAAGTAGGGTTCCCTCCGGGAACCTTGTCAAAAAAGTTAGTGTCAAGGCCTGAATGTCTGTATTACATGGAAAACAAAGTATAGCATGTGATAAAATATTTTCTTAAAGGCCCAGTTCACCAAATATAATTTAATGCATTTTGAAAGGGCATCAGTTCTTATGAAAGACATCAATGTTCATTTAACTGGAAACAATTTCATTGTTAGAAATGCCTTTTATTATTGGCGTCGCACTGAAGTGCGGCGACTAGTATGTAATACATTTTTTTTCGCTAATAGGAGGAGAAGTTATTTTACGGATCAATGTATATATTTTTGTTGTCAGAATATCTTGCATAGTGGTGATTGTTTGTGTAAATTAGTGTAAATAAGTACTGCATTTGTGCATATTACATTTACTACAACATTTATTGCCAATAATGCAAAGCTAATTCTTTTAATTTATAACTGATCACAGGGACTGGGCAATAATAAAAGATCACAGGGACTGGGCAAAACGCGAACCGGTGAAACTTTCTGGTTTTGTGTAAAAACAAAACATAATCAAAATATATTTATCTTTTGGTTTTTCTAACAATAGTGCAGACTTTTGCTGTTCGAGTTTTAGTTAACGCGTATTTCTTCAATTTTACAAGACGACAGCGATTACATGGTTTATTGCTTTATTACTATGTACACACCGGTCTTACTGACAATAACTTAGTGACGTCACCATCTATGTATAGAATGATTGCTTTATTGATAACCGTTACACTACAGTCACTTATTAATATCTTAGTTAGAAGGTGATTTTTCAAGCAGTTCTGTAGTGAAGTGATTGCACGATGGCTTCCCATGTGAGAGGTCCAAGGTTCGAGCCCCAGTAGAATAAAATTATTATATTCCGCCAGAGGTGGAGGGATATTGTTTTGGCGTTGTCCGTCCGTCCGTCCATCCATCCGTCCGGAACACTTGTGTCCGGAGCAATATCTTGGAAGTGCTTTGGCGGATTTCATTGAAACTTGGTGTGAGTATATATGGATAAGACGATGATGCACGCAAAATGGCATTGTACAACATCTGTTAATAGCGGAGTTATAGCCCTTTGTATCTTGAAAAANTGTCCCAAATCAGATTGTTGACCTACTCTGACAGGTTTGTACAGTTTGGTGTAGTAGGCAGAAAGCTGTTGTGTCTCCGAATGGCGGTACACGATGTGGAACATGGCGCCTGTCTCAGCAATCAAGCCACGCGGTGTGAATATCTGGATCTAAAAAGAGATGAGTACATTATAGAAAATGGAATTAATATACTTCATGAAGAGAAATTAAAAGAACACGGTATGTTGTTGTGAATTTAAAAGAAAAGCTGACATATTTTGAACCCATTAAATAAATAGAAGATATTTGTTGGATTATGCGAAATATCGATTTTAATTCATGAGTGATCATAACAAAAAATATTGTATGATTACGGGCGAATTAAAACTGATATTCCACCAATCCCCCCCCCCCAAAAAAAAATGTATTTTATGCTTTCAAACAATTCACAGTATTACAGTAAGAATTATCGATAATGTTCAATGTTAATTTTCACTATTTGAAATTAGAAATTTGAATTAGCAGTTTTAATTCACTGATATTTCTCTATAAACCACCGGAAAGCATAAAATAAAAATCTCAGTATCGCAAGTCAGAGTTCATTCTACTGTTCAAAGCCAATCAAAAACTTAAAATGCAATGGAAAGATCGCATGATGCATAGCCTCTTAGATCAAATATGATCCTGGAGTTATTAAACTTAATCAGAGTTTAAGACTTACAATCATTTCCTCTGTATCGTTGATTTCCTCATACCAGGGGTCTCCCAACTGCATGTTGTCTAAAGTGTTCTGATCTGAAAAAAAATGAAACCATGAGAACCAATTTGGGATGAACAGCTAAGACAACGGTGTTTTGATATACAGATATTGAGAAATTGTTAACTGAAATAGGAAGGAATTCCAAAGTCCAAACACAAAATATTCCTTTAAAAATTGTGAAAACCGCTTGTATATCGTAATGCAAGCAAATACAGAAAAATATATGACAATTTACCATCTCCAGTTATAATTGGGAAAAAAGGTTCCACTACTTGTTTTTTTTATGTGCATATTATTTATAATTGTTAGAGAAGCATTACCAATGAATAAGCGTTCATAGGTAGAGATTTGTATATACGTCTGCTGTTTTTTCTTTCTAAAGTGAACTGTCAATGGGTTCTTAAAGACAATTTATTTTGTTCAAAATCTGTACAAAGCAAATCGTGAGTGATCCTTTTATCAAAGAACTGGTACATGTCATCAAAACACATAAAACACTTATTTAACCAAAAACTTATAAATAATGCATTTAGAAATCTGCACCGCAAATAATTCAATAAAATGATCTAGGGGCAGAGCATTGTTTTGGCTGAACAATCTAAACCAAAAAAAAAGATGTTAAGTTCATATATTTCTCACATTTCTGTCTCTCTGCTGCCAGCTCCTGTCTGGTTCTTGGTTTCTTTCCTGGCTGCGGCTGATCAGTGAAAATAACCTGAGACAAAAACAGCCACTAATACATGGGCCCCGTATTCACGAACAATGGTTATACTTTCGCAAGTCAACACAACAGAATATAACTTAGTTGTATTTTTCTTAAATTGCTTTAATGTCGCATATAACTTGTTATTTATCATTTTTATTCATACCATTTTTCATGTGAAGTCAACAATTTAAATCGCCACATGCCATATAAGAAGCATGCAGATCTACTGTATTGACACAACATTAGATGTGTTTTTTATTAGTCCTAACAATTTTTAGACTTCGGACTTAGAATAAGAATATTCTTTACATTAAAATATGCAATAATTCTTTTAATTTTGCGTGTACTTGGCATTTACCACCTCCAATGACATATTTCTTTTTTCAGACATTTTGTTAATGACATTTGCAACATTGGTAACCAACACATATTCAAAGTCAGAAACATTTTTCTTGGATCAAAGTCCATTCTTTATTCTTTAGTCTAAAATGGCTTGGTGAATACATTCATTTTTAAGTATAAGGGTGATTTGTTAATAAAGACCATGAAGTAATTGTGTTTAAAAGTATTGCTTCAAGAAAGCAAGGATACGGTTATCATGTTATGGTAAACAAACGAACAAAATCATGATACCCACGCTAAGTGACTTGCATTAAACGTCCTGACTATGTTATAGTGAATACAATACCAATTGTTGTGGTTTTTACTCCAGTGGATGCTTCTACATGTATGATAGACCTACCTTTGGTTGATCTGTATCTGATTCCTTGTACATAACCTTGGACGTCTCCAGTTTGTATTTCCGTGATGGGATGAATGAACCGAACGAGGACTTGTATTTACTGCAACATTAAATGTTTGATTACTGGAAAGTGATACGAATTCTCTCAACAAATCATACTCCATCACAAAATACAGAGGCGTAAGGATACAATCATGATAGTATAAACAAAATGAAATTTCATAAAGTATTTGTTTGTTCAGAATCTAACATGTTTTGTTTCATTAACAATACAGAAGCAGGTGGTTCCATAGAGCCACAGGTGACATAATTTCACACATGAATAGCCTAACTTGTCCGTGTTGGACAAAAGTTATGCGGTTGCCTATTTCACTGTACAGTGCAAGGTGACCACATAGAGATTTCATGCAAAGTTTGAATCATAGTAAAGATATGGCAAACAATTGTTCAGCCTATTGGCGGAGTGGGTAATAATAACAGCTTCTCCAGAGATTGTTTTTGAAGAAAACTGCTTTCAAATGCAAAACAGGACCATGTTGCTGAAATATCATCAGCTAGGGATGTTCCTGTTGGTCAATTAAGAGGAGGTAAACAATCAATAATTAACACCGCAGATTCTACAAATTAGACTTTTCACCTGTTGTACTTCCACTTATACAGGAAGCCTTTCTGGTCCACCGTTACCAAGGCGTTGAGGTTCTCCGCAAAGCACATGTAGATGATGCCCTTCTTGTGTTGCCGTAACAACTCGGCTTCCACATTGTTGCCTATAGTATTGATATCTGTTGCCTCATCCTGAAAACAAATAAAAACTATATGATTGTCTGAAACATCAATTCTACGTCAAAGTTATTTTTCATTTCAATTTTGACATTCCAGATGTTTGTTATTTCTCACAAATCAAATAATGATGTTACCAAGTTAATTCAAAACATACAAATGTAACAAATAAAAATTAATTTCCACACAGATTCCTGGGGTTTTAATTCAACATTCCAAGGAGTCTTTGAATATTTTATGGTTTTAATAAATAAAAAAAAGCATACCAATCTAGTAAAAAATTGGGTTTATTCTATAATTTATATTTTATAAGCAAGTTACAACCATTTAATAGAATAACATTCAAATAAGTCTTCAGATGTTTAAGAGTTTCACTGACTGAAGAACATGAAATATACCACATTAGTCTGTAAAGGCTACAATATCCTAAGGGTTGGAATCAGTTCACAATCACGGTAAGTGTTTCCAATTTGTTTGACAATTACATACTTAAGGTAAAAATCCATACCACTCTAGTCAGTAGTGGCCGGTAGATTCTAGGGGCGTCATTGACCTTGACGGTCTGTTCAGGGTTGATGTTCTTGATGGCGTCCTGGATGTTACACTTCAGCAGATCACCGTTGTCCAGGCTTACGATAATGTCATTCTAAAAGGCATACCATCATTAGAATATAGAATCTAACACGCTTTTATAGCACAAAGATATTTAGCAAATACAAATATTTATCAATATCAGGAATTCCTTTAGTAATGATCCTTAGGCTTATTTATGGAATTCCAAAATGTAACAATATTACGATACAGCAGCTGAGCTATATAAATTGTGTGGAATACACATTTATCTTTATAAGCAATGCAATTCTAAAAGGAATACCATCATGAACATGTAGAATCTGACATGCGTTATCATTTTATAGCATACAAATATTACACAATATTAGGAATTTAGTTCATAATGAGCCTTAGGCTTTTTATGGATGCAATAATATTTTGATAAAGAAATTTTGAGGCATAATCAATTATCTTTACATGCGGAGTTAACTGTTTTGTCATGAGGTCAATTCTGGACAAACATATGGAGCACACAAACCTGAGAGCCAAGAAACGACAACGAAGGAAAGAACAGCGCCCTCTGTGGGACTAGCACTTCCTCTTCTTGAGCACCTTCTTCCGCTAGTGGCCCTATAGAAGAATAGAAATTAACAACATCATATTTATTCAAACATCAAAACAATCAGATAACAACACATAAGATTAATAAAAGTATGAAATATCGATATTTCGTTGCTGTGGTTTATTTTCTTTTGGGGTGATATTTACTTTATTCTGATGACACAACACATGAAAACAATTGCAGGAGACAAACAAAACCTGTGTTAAAACAGGGGAAAATGATTTTGGGTTGTTGATTTTTTATATTCAATGTTTAAATGGTCAATTTGCAAATCATAAAATAGTAAATACGTGTCATCATATGTATGCTATAACCAAACTACGTTTATGTTGAAATTACCATAAAACCAAAATAAACGAAAATACAGTCCATAAAGCCACCGACCCTGTTGAAAGTGGAAGTCCCCTCTCTTTGTGTCCAGCGTCAGTAGCACCTCCAACTGATTGGGGTATATGCCATTGACGTCTGCAGGCAGCTCAAGCTTCTGACCAGCAGCAAAACTCACTGACCCATTCAGCACTGTGAGAATCTGCAGTCTACCCTGAACAGAAATACAGTACTTAAGTACACATGTAGTGCATAAATAAGGTACTTAAGTACACATATACTGCATACATAAGGTACTTAAGTACACATCTACTGCATACATTAGGTACTTAAGTACACATTTACTGCATACATAAGGTACTTAAGTACACATCCACTGCATACATTAGGTACTTAAGTACACATCTACTGCATACATTAGGTACTTAAGTACACATCTACTGCATACATAAGGTACTTAAATACACATCTACTGCATACATAAGGTACTTAAGTACACATCTACTGCATACATAAGATACTTAAGTACACATCTACTGCATACATTAGGTACTTAAGTACACATCTACTGCATACATAAGGTACTTAAGTTCACATCTACTGCATACATAAGGTACTTAAGTACACATGTAGTGCATAAATAAGGTACTTAAATACACATGTAGTGCAAAAATAAGGTACTTAAGTACACACATAGTGCAGTGATCACCATGAAAGGGGCTTGGTGGTTAGGACTATTCAATTGATTATGATGGTCCTTTTGTGCTATCCATAGAAACACCATGCTATTAGTGACATACTTTAATGTTCTGTCACAAAGAAATACAGCTGCTATACTATTTCCTTTACTTTGATAATCTTGTTTTTATCAAAACTCATGTTATGTGTGATAAACTTTACTGGTTTGTCTGCAGGAAATGTAACTGCAATACCATTGGATTGATTGTGCTCACATACATAATTGATTTGTAATTATAAAATTGATGCAAAATACTTAATCAATAATGACAAATATTATTGTGCTTCCAAAAACACCATGTTATGTGTGAAATACTTATCCCCTATGTTGCCAGGAAATACAATTGCAATACTATTTCATTTTGTTTGTGATGACACTGATTTTATATCCATACAACAAATGTTATGTTCTGTATGACATACATAACTTCTTCATCTCTTGCAAATTAATTTATTTCATTTATTCTGATCATGGCATCGCTTAACGAAAACTCCATTCTAAACATGACGTCCTTTTGTCACAAGGAAATACGAAGCCCATACCAACTGATTGATAGTGATGATCCTAGTGCTGTCCAGACTCCAGGTCAGGTCGGTTATAGGCACGTCTTTTTTATCATCGTATGTGACAACTCTGAACGGTCGCCATGGCTCTACGGACACGTCAAACACCATCAGGTCTCCTGGTGAGCCAGATTTATATCAATAGTTGTACTCTTTCTTGTACTAGATACAGTTTAGACCTTTTTTTTACTTTATCAGATTGAATAAATGACATACAATTAATTTTAAACAATGAGTACCAAAGTGTATCAAACCACCTTGAATTGACAAAAAATGCCAAAAAGGCATGAGGGCCCTATGTCTTCAACTGAGTAGGAATAAGGGAATAATAATGTAGCAGTAGGAACGTAATTAAGTTCTGAACAAGTTGCATGAAGACTGGAAATAACTTGACCTCATGAGTATTGACAAGCTTTTTCATTAAAATGACCTTGTGACCTATTTTTACAACTAATCCAGGTTTTATTTGGCCTTGACATCAGTGAGATAAATGTTCTGAAAGTTTCATTAATCTTGGGTAATATGACAAAATAGTGTTAAAAAGCTTTATTTGTAATTTACCCTGATACCTAGTTTTCGCATCATATATGAATTAACTGTTCAATTTTCACTCATTGCATCAATAATGTTTATATCAGGACCAATATTAATGAAAATCTTTAACGATATCAATCTTAATATGAATGTTATGTTTATAACGAGCTTTTCAATGATAGTGTTAGTTTAATACACAGTATTAAATAATTGAGTAGTAATGGCAAAATACAACAGTATTTTTCAGATATGACTAATAGACACTTGCAGCTGATATTGACTTTTCCTGTTAAACATTTGATAATTCAAACTAACATGCAAAATATTATCGACTTACCATGATATGTACAAGCTGCTATAAAGCAGTGATTTGGTGATGGACGGACTAGACTGAGTCCTCGGGTCGTCTTGTTAAAAAATAATTCATGAACTGTGACTTCCATGTTCTAAAAAATAACATTAAAATATGAACATAAGAAATGACATGAAAGCTCAAGAAAATACTTCTAAGACTTCAGCTATTATTTAAAATGTTTTTTGACTATAGGACTATAAGTAAGTAACAAGAGCACCGCATAGCGGGTGCCAACGCTCGGTTGTGGGTGCTTGGATTTTATTTTGTTTTACCTTTGACCTTGAAGGTCATCATTGACCTTGACCTTTTCACCACTCAAAATGTGCAGGTCGATGAAATACACATGAAAAACCAAAAAAAAAGGAAACAAAAACTGTTTTGACCTTAGACCTTGAAGGATGACGTTGACCTTGACCTTTCACCACTCAAAATGTGCAGCTCCATGAGATACACATGCATGCCAAATATCAAGTTGCTATCTTCAATATTGCAAAAGTTATGGCCAATGTTAAAGTTTTCGGACGACTACGACGACGACGTGGACGGCGGAAGACGAGAGGGCTTTGACAATACCTCGGGTTTTCTTCAAAAACAGCCGAGCTAAAAATGAGTTTAAAACACAGCTAAAAAGAAGTGAGCAAAAAGGTCAGATTTTCATGAATAATAAATATACAATTCTTAAGAAAATAGATGAGTTTTCATATGGCTATGACTTAGATTTTCCCTAAACTGTTTCTTGAATATCACCACAGCAATGCTTTCATAATGTAGGCTTATGTGCTAAGGGACTTTTAACATATCAACAATAACTAACCCTCCAACAATATAATGCTTGGTGCAGAGAGCTGGGTGAAATATAGCAATTGATTAAAAGTAACAGACGACAACAATTGCAATTACTCCAATCACGTTCAAATCATTTTCAAATCTGAGGCATTTATGCTATCCATGGCATGGATCTGATGACATTGCTGCAATGCATAACAGGTCATATTCAGCTGACCTTTCAAACACCAATGAAATTATTTCCTTCAAAAGTCTTAAGTCGACTCGTTTGTTCACTCAGTAAGGTACAACAAAATGAGATGCCAATTATTGGAAAAGCACACTTAAAAGTAATCCAAATAAGTGAGGAGACTATAAAATATATCTGAAAGATTTAAAGCCTCTATAATGCTCAAAATCAATAGAAATTTCATTAAATATTTCGTAAAATAAAGTTAACATATAAACAATCCGTGTTCCTTATAGCAATAAGGAACACTGACTGATGTGTTCACTTTATTTTACGTAATATTTTATTAAATTTCCTTTTATTTTCCGTTTTATTTTTAGCGTTATAGGGGCTTTAAGTTAAATATTTTGAAAAAATAAATGTGCTTATTACCAACCTCTATGATAAATTGTTTTCATTTAATCTCATTATTTCCATTCAATCTTTTACATGACATGTATTTAAACATCATATTGATTCTAAATGTCTATGTGTTGGAAGCTTAAACTACTATCATAGCTGAATTTGTGGTAAGATTTTTAATAAGACACAGCCATTGCTACATCACTGGCTTACCCGTCAGTGCACATGTGATGAAGCTTTTTGTGCTTCAAGCATGCAGAACTAAAGGACTTTAAATCTTGAAACAACAACTAACCCTCCAATATTGCAATTCCCTGTGCATGTAGCGGCGGAAGGCATCCTTTTCCTTCACAACCTCCACGGAGTCTATGATTGCAGGCTCCAAACTACGGTATTGTACTCGTGCAACTGTGTTGAAATCAATTATTGTTAAATCTGGTGCGTCTATGTCTTCTCTGAAAAAGAACATAACAAGACCCTAAACTATTTTCACTGTTTCACCTATCACATCCCTGTAGTACTGGTGAGACTCGTTCTGAGAAAACTGGGCATAATGCTTGAGCATAAATTGTCATCCCAGATTAGCCTGTGCAGTCCGCACAGGCTAATCAGGGATGACAATTTCCGCTTTTATGGAATTTTTCGTTCAAATGATATCTCTTCTTAGCAAAAATCCAGTTTAGGCGGAAAGTGTCGTCCCTGATTAGCCGGTGCGGACTGAACAGGCTAATTTGGGACGTTACTTTACGCACATGCGTTTTGCCCAGTTTTCTCAGATCAAGACACAATTAGTTAAGTTGTAACTTTTTATTTCTTATAATTACCACAGTTAACTTGGTTTAATGTAAAAGAAGTACAAACATCAAAAGAAGATGCCACATTATAAGATTTTCTGATGTATTATACAAAATGAATACAAACTTATATTTTTTATCAACTAATTATTAATGATGAGATGATATTTTAAATGCAAAATAATTACCTGCATATTTAATTATAAGTAAGCAAACTTTCTGTCAGTAACATCTTAATGTTCAATAAGTCTTTCTTTTGATGATGGAAAGGACAAAATTGTGATGCAGAAAATAAAGCTGTGGTAAAGAGCCAAACCAAAGCCAATGTCTAATTCGTA